>JAUOBW010237766.1:0-11986 GCA_032360285.1 Lepidozona retiporosa | reverse complement strand
TAGGCGGCCGCATATTTGGAGATATCAGAACCGGGAGAGTGAATTTCAATACTAACTTGCAAAATTTATGCAGAATCCAAAGCGTTGGTCAAAAAAAAAAATACTTGGAAGAAGAATTGAAGAAGAATTGAAGAGCTTTAAACCTATTTCAGAATTTAATTTATTTTATAGAAAAATCATCATTGGCTCTCTTAGATTATTATATAGGCGTTTTTATAAGGAAGTTCCTGAATTATTATATAAAACTTTGTTGGACAAAAGTGACGAAATTTTCTCGTGGTGACGACAATTATGTTCTACGAAAAATTTAGTCCGACGAAAAATTTAGTCCATTTGAAAATTTTCAAAATAACGCAGATTTGTAATTTCTAATGTAACTAATTCAAAGTATATATTTCAAAAATTAATACTTTTAAAATTTACTCTACAAAGCCTAAGGTCTAATAAGATGAGGTGTTGTTGGTCGGCGGCATTTCTTGTAAGAGGATTTTGGCTATTTAAATTTAAATATGATTGTTTTCAGTCCGAAGTTTAGGGATGGGCGTTATATATTAGTAGGATGAGATTCCTATAGTAAATATTGTATCTTGTTTGGCTCCAGGGCACCCCTCCCAAAATGTTTACTGCTGTTTCGAAATACCTCTTCTACTACTCCCCTAACTTTTTCTAAAACTTTTATTTAAAAAATCTAAACATTTTTGAGTTTTAAATATCACTATGAATACAAATTCTTTCCTCACCATTTCAATCAAATATTGTACCCCTTGAAATATGAAGACTTGACTAGCCTGGGTAAAGTAGGCTAAAATCTATAAATCCCCTCCCCCGCCTTGAATATGGACATTATAATATTACAATTATGTTTTTTTCGATTTAAATGAAAAATTTAAAATGGACTAAATTTTTCGTCGGACAAAATTATTCGTCGGACAAAAGTGACGAAATTTTGTCAAGGTGACGAAAATTATGTCCGACGAAAAATTTAGTCCGACGAAAATTTTGTCCGACAAAGTTTTGTCCGATAAGGTATACAATATATCTTTTAAATATAATAGAAAAGAAAAAAAAAATTTAATAACTCGAACTACGTTCACCCATCTGAAAATTTCGAGTTATCGAATGCCCTAATAGCTCGAACATTTGATAGCTGGGACTATTTTCTTGGTCCTTTGGAGGTTCGAGCAATCTGGAGTTTACTGTACCATAGTTTTCTCCCAAGACAGTTTTTTTAAAAATTTGTTTAATAAATAATATATTTCATGCATTAATTCGATTTCTAACAGTAAAGGCTAAATCCACGAAATTCTCTAAGCATGAAGAATCTTTTGAAATTAAACTACGTATTATTAATATCATAAAACAATTTCAGTCTAATATTATAATTGCGAATGCAAAAAACACAAGTTCAGCGCCTAAAAGAAATTTACTACCAGGACAGTTATTTTGCAAATAAGCTTGCACAATTTATCTAAATTACAAGGCGTTGGATTTTTCGAAAAATGTTCATTGGTACTCAAGTTACGCTCATTTAAAGTTTTTTTTTTAATTTATGCGAAAAAAATAATTGATTTATTATGTGGAAACAACACTCACTAATTTTATAAGCGCATATCATAAGTAATGGCTGAATCCCAATAATTTGGCTTGTCAACAAGAATCTTATCGATTCTGCAAACATTAGTATAAATTGATTTTGTCATTTTCTGTGTGATTTGACTCGATTATTTTATTCGATAATGATCTTTATTTATTTAAAGATATTTTTTAATTAAAAATCACTGGTTTTGTCGATCTGCCAAATTAAACTCCACAATATTTGAAGATTTTTTCCAATCCGCTAAATTAAATTTACGTCAAATAAAATTCCGCCAATCCCATCAATCTTTTCTCCCGCCAAAATTACTAAATTAAAAAATACTTTTTAGTGTTGATGTAAGCTTACTATGAATAATATAGCGTTATGAGTTTTGAGGTTACAGAGTTTATATTTTATCTGATTCTCAGACTTATCTCTAGCTTTTACTGTTCTTTAACTGAGATAAAATCTTGTAAAGTGAGCAAATTCTTTCAAATTCTGTTTCACCGTACATCTGGTTGTATAATAATGAATAAGCTCTACAAACATATAGCGTAATAGTTTCGTAGTCCGTCCATGTACCTTGGGTAGCTATGTTTTCATTAGATTGGAATTTCATCTCCACATCCCATCTTCTTTTCCTAGTTTTTTTCTCCTTTGTTGATATACCAGATGTATTTTTTTCACCAAAAGAATTTGAACAATCATGGCAGCGACATTTGTAGCTACAGCTTGTATTATTAATGAAACAGGGACATCTTGTTTTGGTAGACTTATCTGAGCAGAATACCTTTCCAACGGATTTGTTATTTTCACCACATCGGCAAATTAAAATTATAACATCATTAGCTAAATAAAATAAAATTTATTTTATTACTGAGAAGTACATAAAATCGCCTCGTATAACACATGGAACAAACGAAGCATTTATATTTGAGATTTTCATGTTTAACCCTATCCAGCCTAGGCTTTTTGGAAGCTTTTAAACCTAAAAAATTATAATATTCTGATAATTTAGGGATTAAGTTAAAATTTGGCTGAGTTTATAGGCGATTATGTATTCTACAGATTTTTTTGAAAAAAAATGCTATAATTGCGGAAAAAGTGATGACATCGACAATAAGTAGTAAAAAACACATAAATTCTCATTCAGTTGTCATTTTTTTATAGATATATCCAGACTGATATATCGATATGCGGTTTTGGCATTTTAACAAATAATAATAAAAAAAAAATTATCAAACGATTATTTATTTTCAATTATTTTTCATTTAACCATTCAACTCCGAAGCACTTTTTTTAAAAACCGATTTGTTTTAAATTTTTTTCCTGAAAATGAACCGTTAATAACTTTTGATCTGCATGTTTGATTTAGATTCTGTAAACGCCATTCGAAAGATAATGTAAAATGGAAGAATGAAAGTGTTTTGGATTTTCAGTAACATAAATGTTTCTCTAGTTATGACGGCATGAATGGATACCTTCCAAATGCCACATATATGTGACATTCGGGTTCTAACGGTTAAAAAACATACTGAATATGCACGGCTTTTTTTAAAAATCATACTGAATATATATATGAATGTCATATTAATAAAACCACCATTTTAAAATAATTATAGCCTCGAATAACGAATTCTGGTTTTCTCATCATTGTTGAGATTGATTTTAATTAGCACCCTATGAAAGTTTTAATTTTCAAAATAAGAGGCAAAATAATTGCTTTTCTGGTTTTAGTGGATGAGGGGCGGGGGCGCTGATTTAAGCCGGAGGGGGAGGGGGCACTGATTTAAGCCGGAGTGCTCATTATAATTTCGGACTCTTAATTGGGGAGCTTATTTGAGGAGTCGCTCATTTGCCGGTCGGATTTTCAAAAAAATACGGTAATTGTTTATTTCATATAAATAATGTTTTAGAATATATATGGTCTATATAATTCATTTACTTTTCATTTATATTTTTAAGAAATAAATAAAATAAATATTTTTTAATAACCCCCTGACTAATTTTATCTTATTATGATATTTTATGGAACGGAATTGGACCGACATCTGTGTTAAAAATTTAATAGATCGTAAGTCTTTCACATATTAAGTGTTCAGCGCAGCGCAGCGGTCTGAAGGAGAAGGCGGCTCAACGAACCTGTGGTTTATCACGGTACCTAGGACCGCAGTCGAAGAAATTGAGATTTGATTTTTAGAGCAGAGCGAGATTTATAATAATTGGTTCCTAAAGAAAAATAGAAAGCCTTCTCATTTTACGCCACTCTCCACCTTTGAATAAAAACATCTACTCTGCTCCATTATACTTATTCTCCTAATCATTTCATTATCTTAATATTATACATCCTTTTAGGATATTATTTGTAATTTATAATTTGTAAACAAGTTAAAGTAACAAAGACATGACTATGCCTCCAGTGAGAGGCGAAAGCTCGTCAATTTTGTGTATTTTTTCTCTTATAATATTAGTTATAAATCTATTTTGTATTTATACCTATAATGACATCTCAAAATTTTAAATATAAAATGTAAGAAACTCCCATTACGGCCATTACTCTAGTAGCAAGCTATTGAAAAAATTAAAAGTTTTATAGAGCGAATTCGATGGAAAGGAACATTTTTTATTAACCCTATTAGTACTAGGCTTTTTTCTCATCTATTACTGGGAGGGAGAATCTACCTCAATAATTATTAATTAAGTCGAAAGTCTTATGACCCAATTCGCGTAAAAATTTGTCTAGGGGTATGACGTCACCACTATCTGACCCGAAATTAAAAACAATTTTTTTCCCTAAACATACACACTTTTAACTTAATTTATATTTCAAAAAAAAAAAAATAATCATGTAATAACCTATTTATTTCAAAAGATTTTCCAGGAAGGTAAAATATGCTTTTTTTCCGAGTTTTTGGTACATATTGCTGACATTATCAAAAATGACGTCATATTTAAAAAACAATTTTACTTAAATGTTCATTGGATGTTAGTGTTCAACTGTGAAAAGTTTTAAATTGCTCTTTCCAATCAATAATTACTAGAAATAATTCAACGGTAAAATTACGGACCTTAGAAGTGCAAAATAATGATAATAATAATAATAAAAAAATTATATCAGATTGGGACCAGATTTCATAGTTAGTGGGAATAAAGTATACGATGGCTAGTTGTTTCTTAAAATAATTTTACCATTTTTAGCCAATTTTGACCATTTTGTTTTTAAAAATACAAAACTTTTGAACTACAATAGATTATTTTTCAGAATTTATTTTGACGGGAAACGCAAAATATATACGTCGGTTATATAAAAAGTTGCACACGCTGGAACAAGCGGAACAACCCAGGAACAACCGAAAAACAAGCCGAAATTTTTTGGAACAACATTTTTATGCTCGTTATGCTGACAATGGCAAAGTGTGACTGACTTGTTCTTAAGATGTTCCTAGTTTGTTCATGGGTTGTTCCACATGTTCCTAAGCTGTTCGCGTTTTTTTATAGCCGACGAAAATATATACCGCATAAAGAAACTAGACGAGACGTCTTCGAATTGATAGTTTCAATAATAAATGGAAATAACACATCAATACTTAAGTTAGAATAATAAAACACCTCACAAAGAAACATACGTTTGTCTGATGTAACTTTCTCAAAATTTTGACATACACTTTTGTCACAGCCACAATTTCTGGTACATTTTTCTTTCTGATACGAGCATGAACATCTGGATCCACATATAGCAGTATTTCCTTTTCGACCACAGTTACACATAACTAAATCTCCACGTTTGCCTATTGATTAATATAGTTAATTAAAATATTACTTTTTTCAAATCTTGGTTAACCCTAATAAAAAATGTAATAGCTATGAATTAAGCAGGCCTTTCTACATTTAATTTAAAACACATAAAATTAACTGTGAATCTTTGAGAATCAAATTAAACATAAAATAAGTCGTGCCGGTCTGAATTAAACAACATCCAGTCAGATATCAAATTTTAAAAATCAATCCATTTCACTGGTCGAGATCCTTTTTGAGCTATAAATCGAGAACTAGATTTTTTCCAAACATTGGGTTTTCGCAGGATGTTATATAGTCATCCCTGCTACGATCGTGGAAAATTAAAAAATTCGTTAGATCCGATTTAAAAAAAATCGAAAATTTATTCGTTTTTGCTCATTTTTGGGACAGCGAGATTTTTTTTAGTCATCAATAAGTGACAATGTGCTCATCTTATGGTTTTAAACCACTATTCCTAAAATTATCAAAAGCGGTAAAGCGGCTCTAATGATATTTGATTTCGAAAATCGAGCATTCTGATTAAATAGAGAAATAAATCGTTAGAACTGTTTTTTTTTTAATATATAAAAATGTCGAAAATTTATCCGTTTTTGCTCATTTCTGGGGCCACGATAGATGAACTATTTGATGGCTAAGCTAAAAAATCAGGTTTTCCGATGATACCATTGCCTAGTCTTGGAAATGCTTATAGGAGGCACAGTTACCTATTACTTCAGGGCCTTTTTAGAGCCAAAGTGACTAATTTTCAAAATTTTCTTTGCTGTTTAAGTCAAAATATCTCCAGATCTGTCTGTAGTGTCGTGACGGAATTTGCAGGGTTGTTAGATATGTCTCTTAGGAGCAGCCTGGATGCTAAAGTTCCGTCCTAAATGATACCAGTGCCCTGTTTTCAGAAAAATGGCAATACCGTTAGCAAATAAAAACAAGCATAATACATCTGTACAAGAAAATAGAACCAAGAAACCATTATTGGGCCCAAATAAGAGCAAAGATAAATCGTTATTTATACAAAGCTACTGATAGCCAATTGGTTTTGACTGAGCTAGCTATTTTATAATCTGTATAAACTTTGAGTCTCTATATTGCTTTTCACCCTTGTAGTTAAACAATATAAACATTTCAAATAATAATAACTTGCTCAAAATGAAGATTATGAAAAACCGGTATTCCAAACATAGTCAATAATACAATTTTGCTCAAATTTGGACCCAAAAAACAAATGTATAAGTTTGTATGACACAATACACTTATTGTATAATTTGTAAATAACAATTTTAACCCCACATAATCATTTTAGAACATATTCCATGACCACTTATTTTACTTATATGAGTCGTTTTTTTGCTCTATATTGGGTCCACATACCAAATATTGTTAGTGATATACATACAACAACATTGTTAGATGACTAATAGTAACTTATAATCAATGTGAATATTTTCTTCCTCCAAATAATTATGAAAACGGGCCGATTTTGAATGTAAAAAGTCTTCGTTGCTCAAAAACGGGCCAGTTAACCAGGAAACCTTGTGTCATATAACCGTGGATGGTCCAATGTACTTTTACGAACACGAATACAAAGACTGCCTGTTTAATTTTAATTTGACTAGAGATAACAAGTGGTCCAAAATGTCAAATTTGCTCAATCTTCTAGCATATATTTGCCATAACGAATTATTGTATAATAGTCTACAAGGATACAGTATGGATATTTCAAAATTTGTTTTTTTAAAACACCCTATTTTTATAAAGGAATAAAAAACGTGTCCATATACAATAATTACACTAAAAAACTTCGCTTTTGGATACAGTGTAGTATTTAAAAATATATTACCTAACATATATTCCTTTGTTGAACAAAATAAACCTGTGATGCATCTCCCAATGAATAGTAGTGGTAGTTTTTGATTCAGGTTAATTGCAGTGAATAAATTAATTAGCATTTTTTCATAACCGGAAATAAAAACTATACTGATGCTGAATACTTGACATAGAGTTGTGAAAATTATTTGCGAGTTCATAACTTCTCCACCAGAATTAATGTTATTATGCATTGTTCCCTTTATTATCTCCACTAACTCATCGAATGTTATACCATCTAGTCGTTTTCCAGAGGCAAATTTTTCGACAAACGCTTCATGGCACGAAAACTTCATAAACTGTTCACTGATGGCAGAAAAAATGGAACTTTATTGTCCAGGGAATATCGTACCAATCTAAAAATAAACTATGTGGTTATACCATATGACCGTACTTCCAGGAAACTTAATTTGAAGGTTGGGATTACGAATGGAATTGAAGTGTTGAAGTCAAAACCCCAAAACACTTTGTTTAATAACTTAAGATAACTTTTTTGTATGGTTTACATAAAATTATGATACTTTTTAAAGTCATGTTCAATGGAAAATAATTGTATACTAAAGGGTCATCGGAATGGTCTCTAGTGATGTCATATTATGTGTGATTCAAATCTTTCCGAAACCTATATAAAAGGGGATTTTTACTCGGATTTTTCCCGTGTTCAAATTAGCCTTTAGACCGTAATTTAGCACTAAAAATGTGGCTTTCCCAGGGGATTTTGCAACGTAGTTTTTAAGAGACTAATATATGACCAAAGAAGGTAAACTATTCAATTTTTTCAAATTTTAAATAAATTTCTAGCAAAACTCATAGCAAAGATTAGATTACTTATATACATATTTTTTTAGCCATAATAAAAAACTTTATAGAAAATTAATTTTTTGCTTAGCCTTCATTGTACTAGTCAATGTCGAATAAATTTTCACTATAATGTGCTGATGTAAGCGAATCAATATATACAAAGGTTTGTAAAAACAATAAATTGCTTGTTGGCAAGCCAAATAATTGCGGAATTTTTAATTAACTATTATGTGAGGCTCAATTCTTTCCTGTACCCACGCTCCCGGGTACAGGAGGGGATTCTACCCGAGGTTTTGGCAACAGGCGTGGAAATTCTGCCCGGAAATCTTGTCCCGGGGTAGGTGATGGGGCCAGTAAAAAAATATATTCTCCCAAAATATACACTTTTAAATCATTATTTTTGTAATTTAAATGCACTTATTGGCCCTTATTACACAAATGCACCTCTTATCTTCCAATTTATTGAATATGGGACTCAATTAACGCCTGGGTAATTGTGGTTAAAACGTATAGCAACCTGAATAATGAGATGACAGGTCTTGTTATCAGTGAGCCTTCTTTATTTTCCATATGAATATAATTTATTTTTGCATAAATTAAATAAACTTTAAACGAGTTTAACTTAAGATCCAATGAAGATTTTCCCAAAAATTAAAACTCTTCAATTCTTCTTCTAAGGATTTATTGTTTTAGCAACAATTTAAATTATGCAAGTTAATATACAGAAAATCAATCTCACGGTAGTAAATGTCGTACAGGCGCTATCCATGCCAAATTTGAGACCGCTTCAAAAACTATCATTATTTGCTTTCGAAAACATTTACATTTTTTTATAAAGTTTATTTAGAATAATTTATTTAGAATTTAACATCATGAGAAATTGGGGTTTAAAATCACTATGTAAAATTAAGGTATTATAACTATGTAGTCCTGTTATATTGTATACCTGTACACTATCATAATAGAAAAGAAAAAACTTGTTATGTATACTTGTTCTAGAAAACCATTCATATTATATAACGGAAACGCGTAGAGAATATTTCCGAATTTGATTTGAATTTGATAAACTGTCATCGAAGGACTATTTTTTTTCTTATTTTATACAATGCCGAAAAATACATACTTAATTAAGTTATACCTTATTGCCTCATTTCGATAGTTATGTATATTACCCCCTATTGAACAATGTTAATGCCTGAAATACTTACTTCAAGTTTAAATGCTATTAAATTTGTAGCCAAATAATCCTGCTGGGGGTATCTTTGTCTTGCAAGACAATCGGTCCGAAGACTTTCATTGCTCGGAAATCCTTGTGGTAGCAGTGACCATCTAGTGAAATAACAGCAGAATGATATGAATTTATCAAATTAATCATTTCTACAATCCTTTCTTCAGTAGCAATATTATCTTTTTGTTGATTGTGATTATAATCTAAATTTAATGAACTCGGATCCTTACAGAATAATAATTTCGTCTCAACTGGAGTGTAAAGTGTTATATTCGAGTTTGATGGATGTGAGAACCCGTATATTTTGCTATTATAATGGTGAAAAAGTATACTCAATACAGCATTAGCCAGGTCGACACTCATTACAGTAGCACCGCGAAGCATACTTCTATTCAGTAGTCGATGCAAACCCTCATTTCCGTGCGATCCACCTCCGGGTGGGATATTTGACAAACAACCTTTTGTTATATGGACGATTAATTTATGTACTTCTTTTATCAGCTTACCTTTTATTGACTTTGTAAGTTTATTTAAAAGCTGTTTGTTATCTGCTAAAAAACCATTAAGATTATTAATAATATCTTGAGGAGAAGGTGTTAACATTGTTCGAATGTCATCTTGGTCATCATATTGTCTAAATATTAGACTAAAGCGCTTAGACAAAGTTTTCCTGAGATTTCCACGTTTTGCAGGCAATAGTTTTGTAAACCTTTGAACTGCATGAAATATGTCTAGCTTTACGAGACAGTTTTTGAATATTGAGGTATAGAAATCTCTTTCTACACAACAATTATCGACATAAATGGAATCAAATTCACACACATTTAATAAACTATCAAAGCAATCTCTTATTTCTATGTGCTTAGTTGTTTTACACAATTTAAATGTCAACACTTGTTTATTATCGCCTATTGCAATAAACAGTTTGCCAAATTCTTTAACAAATTTTCCATCTTCTTTTCGAAAGCGCCTAATATTCTTTCCTGCTTTAAAAGTGTGATCTGTAGAAAGAATATTTCCTGAAATAAACTTGTTCAGATTATAATATTCTTTACGCCTTTGGTACATGTCTAAAAAAACAGATATAATTTTTTTGGAACTAGGAAAAGAGAAAAGGGTATGTTCAAACTCAATATTGCCACTAGTCGATTCCATTTCACGATGGTAGGTAGTTATATGGTACTGACCGATTGCTTCCGATATTTGTGAGAAATTCATCCCTCTAACAACATTGTCAACAATAAAGTCTATGAGACTATATGAAAATATTGAATTATGGTACTTAAAAAAATGGAATCCAAGTCTTATCTCATCAGGGAGCTGATTCATAATTTCAAAGTCCGAAGATGTGTATCTATGTGAAGCTCTTCCAGGTACCTCACAGACATAGAACCTCTGTACCAGCAAATACTTTTGATTAATGTCAAATATTAGTCTAGGATTCTTGACACTCGCGGTCAAAAGATGGCCGTCCACATGCCAGCATGTATAGTATTGTTTTATGAGTAGGGCAATATAATCTGACGGAATGTTGTGAAACAGGACACCAAATGAACATTATTGGTAGAACTTGTGAGTTGTTCCATGGAGGATATATTAGCCGACTGAACAACGATGCTTTTGGGTCAATACAAAAATCTTGAAGGACATTTTTTAAGTATTTGTCACTAGCCTCATCAATTATCATGATATATAATATTCTAAAAAACAAACAAAGCATGATGGTTAGTCCTTAAAATAAATTATTTATAAGATAAAGTTATAGCTTAGATGTGCTATATTTCTTATAAACAATTTAGAGTCATATTATGAAAGGAAAATTCACCCCGGTCACCAAGGAAATTGTTGGATAATGTTTAAAGCGGAATTTCAGCTACCTTATAGATCGCTAATGAAAATATAAAGTAGTTCAAATGGTAGTAAAATCGCTTCAGTTACTTGGGAAATTATAAAGAAACCCTTCATGCCGGACCAAGAAATTTTATGTCGCCTACATAAGAAACTAGTGAAAAATTGAATTGTGTTTACTTGTAAAATAATATTTCGCCAATTAGTGAGATCTCGCCTGAGATTCCGGATACCGATACCATTTCCATGTTAACGAAATTCCTCGTTTAGTGGGATGAATAAGCATCTGAATAGACATATTTCAAATTGCTAATTCCCGAGTGTGTAGAATATTATTTTTAATCACAACAATTTCTCCCGTTGCCAGGGTGAATTTTCCCATGTTAACGTAATAAAATATAGAATCTCCAGAAAATTTTTCCAGTTAGTGATTATTTTCCCCATATAAACTCAATAATAATTTAATAGTGATTGCTATGTAGGTGAGGTCCTATGTTATTATAACGAAGAATTTCCCCAGTTACCGGGGTGAATATTCTTAAAAGTTTGTGTTCACTACAAAAATAAATCGAGTTCATATGAATAAGCATGGAAAATCTTCTATTATTTTTTATTCTAAAAATTTTGAACGATTGTCAATTCTTTCTTGTAAACGGGCAGATGGGGATTGCCCGGGGTAAGGACCATTTTTCTGGGTAGAATCCCCACCCCTGGGGCACAAACTTCGGGTAGAACAAGGTTGTGTGGCCGAGTGGTTAAGGCGTTCGCACTTAACGTGAATTTTATCACGTGACGTGAGGCGACCGGGGTCGTGAGTTCGAACCCAGCTGTTGCCACAAGTATTTATGACTTTTCGATTTCGAGTCTGTCAACTC
>JAUOBW010237655.1:0-11991 GCA_032360285.1 Lepidozona retiporosa | reverse complement strand
AATTTTATTTTTTAGAATCTATTATCTTGACGTCCTTGTTTTGAAAAAAGAGACATGAGTCGTCCGCATACAGAAACAAATCGCTTGATACGCATTCTGGTATATCATTTACATATAAAAGAAATAAAAGTGGCCTTAAAATCGATCCTTGAGATATTTCAAAATTTAGATCACCAGGACTTGAAAAGTCCTTGTCAATGTTAACATTAAAACTACGAATTGTTAATTAAGATTTATACCAGTGTATGCACAGTAAAATTCGGATTCATAACAATAATTATATATTCTTGTTTTAAGCATAATTAATGTTACTTAAAACGAGCAATAATTTACTTTTTATAATTCCAATAGTTCAAAACAAGCAATATGTTGCCTATCAAGAAATATAATTATTACTAAGAATAATTAGTTGCTTAAAACAAGCAAAATTTATGTAAATTTTATAGCTGAAAATTATAGAATTTTAATTCTTAGAATTCAGACAGGAAGTGATATAGAAACGGTATTCTGGACTAAAATTTAAACCAAAAGTATGATAATATCATTGCTATTGTCAAATTTATATATGACACGTAGCTGAAAGCTGGCGTCATAAAATATTTTACAGACTTTTATCTTTAACTAAAATAAACAAAGGTCACGTAAACCATTTTGCTGAAGTCATAGATTGTCTTCTATATTCAAGATCTACTATTTCTCAAAGAATCTGTGAAATACACTAATTATATGACCATAAGTTTTAAGACCATAAGTGCCTTAAATATATTGATAATAGTAAAAAAATGTATTTTTTGGATCATTGCGTGTTTAAACTTTTACTCTGACTCTAATAGTTCCACAGACGTGTCATTAAAATTATTTTTGAATTTATTTGCTTAACACTTAAAATTTTGGATTCAGAACTTCATGTTGAAAATGAGTGGTTCTCAAGTTATATACCATCGAGAATTTGTTCACTTAATATATCAAATATATTTTTGCTCAAAACAGATTGAAATGATGATGTCTTTCTGAATCCAAATTTTACGCTTTTTTTCAGAGAAAATCTTAAAAATATACGGTTCTTGAGTACGGTTTCATTAAAAAAAGGTTGAAAACACAGGGTTGCGATATTCATACCGAATACCAGGTCATTGTTCCACCAGAATACAGCGCACTGTACACGACCTAAGTGGCACTCAACGCCTCAGAATGATAATATATGCTGACGATATTGTTCTCTTGTGTAATAATATAGAAGAGCTTGATGAAATTATCAACATTTATAACAACACATTTACTCGGTTTAAACTAAAAATTTCAACTGGCAAAACAGAAACCATGGCATTCAATGTCCCTGAAGATATCAAAGTCAAACCGTCATTAATTTTAATCGGAGGAGAAACCCTTAAGAATGTACGAACTTTTAAATATCTTGAGCATGTTATCACCAATAACGATGACGATTCATCGCACTATTTATCCTTCCGTATTTCTTCAGCGTTTCAGTATTGGAACGAGCTAAAACACTGTCTAACAGACAAGATAATAACTATGTCTACTCGAATAAAGCTATTATAAACATGTGTACGCAGCTGTTTGCTGTATAGTGCACAATCTTGGGAATTATCAGCAAACGAAATGAGGAAATTGGAGACCATCTGACATGGTTTTCTAAGAAAAATGATAAGTAACGGCTTCAAACAAAAATATGTCCCTCCTGAATACGCAAATCCTTGAAATGCTAAAAAGTATCAAATATATCCGAACCTGATGGTTAAGACTGGGCTTACGTGGTTAGCAATGACAACCTCCCCAATATAGCTAAACATCAATTATATCAACTTTTTTTGTAAAATTCAATATAACACTAGCTCATGTTACGTGTCACGAAAATAATTCTTTACAAAAACAAATTCTTTTTACAATTGAGCGTAGAAAATACTCTCGTGACCGATGGGTCAAAATAGAAAAAAATACTAAATATATCAACTATACAAATTCAAAAAACAATGCAAAATAAAAAATAGTTCACCTCTTTATTATATCAAATATGTGCATAAGCAAGTGTTCAAGAGAATCATGATGATGATGATGATGATTGTATGTGGCTCAAAGGTTCCCCCTATGGCCCTCTAACTTCATACAAAATTTTAAAAAAAGAAGGTAAACCGATTTTGAGAAATTCAAAAACGTTGAAAAAAAAACATTTAGGGCAAATTTATGCCCAGTACCGAACACAAGATTTCTTTTCAAAAATCCGGCTCTGTCACTCACATCCACTTATGATCCTATGAGTTCATGCAAAATTTCAAAAAAAGTAATTAACGGTTTTAGAGAAAAATGACCGGAGGAACGGACGGACAGGGGTGATTGAGGCTTTTTTAAACTGATTGATACTCTACGAAAGCACTTTAAATTTTTTAAACAGCAAATGATTATTTTATTGAGAATATTTCCACATTTATAGTGAACTTTATCAAGTTTTTAGCTTTAACTTTAAGTAGTAAGGTTTTTAGCGAACAGGCCCTCGCTCACCTAATATTTTGGTGTATGTGGGCATGCACAGCATAGTTAGGAGCACGCGTCCAACACCACCCGAATTTTTCAACCCTTCTAAGCTTTAATGATTTGCTACCCCCATTATGGACAATCCCCTGAAATTTATTTTTTGATTGAGCCCCTTGAAAAAACAATCTTGAGATTCTCTTTCTACTGGCAGCTACCCGAAAATTATATGAATGAAACAAAAAGAGATACATAATATATATCCTTAACCCTATCCAGACTGGGCTATTTCAAAAGCGCTTAAGACCGGGCTCGGTAGGCCCCCCTATAAAAAGTCCCTTAATGTACTTCGATTTTGATGAAAATTGCTACACAGGTAGGCCATGATCTAATCTACATTTGAAACTAAAAAATTTGCAAAAAATTTCATAATGGCGGAAAAAATGATGACGTCAGCATTTTTTTGGCCAAAATACCGTTCTTCTTTAAGTGGCTCTAAAAAAATTTTCTTTAAGAGATTTTTGCGTGCGGTTTTTGGCATATGAAAGATAAAGGCTAATATTGATTGAAAATAAAAAAAAAAATGAAGACAAAATATTCAAAATGGCGGAATTTTGGGTTTAAAATTTACCATGTCATGAGACATAAGTGACAATATTTTCATTGTGGTCCTTTTATACGTCACGCGCGAACACTGATATATAAAAAAAAAACTGAACAAAAAAAACTGGAGCAAATACGGGAAAAAAGGGTAGATGAGAGTCAAGCCATCATAGATAAAAGCGGGAGTGTAGATTGAGAACCAAAACAAGCAAGAGGCAGCTAAAATAAAAACTAAAAAAAAAAATCAAAAAGCAATGAGATCGAAGGTCTGGGTTAAAAAAAACATATATATAAAACGTGTATTGTAGGCATCAGAACGGGGAATTACCAGAATGGGTTAAAAAAACAAAAAAATTTGGTACCTAAACAGAAGCGGAGTGCTCGAAAAGGAAAATAAAATGTTTTGATTTTTCTTCTTCGAAATGGCGAATATTTGGATCTATTAGGATCTTTTGTCTATGCTGAAAGTTTCAACCCAATAGCTTTTTTGGTTCAAAAGTTATCTAACTTCAAAATTTTGGGACCGAAACAGAAGCGAAGTGCTCGAAAACGGAATTTCGGACATAACTCCAGTTTGGGACTTTCAATTGAGCTGAAATTTGGTACACTGCTTCTCACCACTATGAAAAAGCTTTTTGCAGAGATTTTCGGTCAAAATATTAAAAATTGACCCAAATATGGGGCTTTTAGTAAAAAATTCATAAACTTTGCTGATATGTTGCTGATGTCATTTATCCGCCATGTCCAAAGTTATAAACATGAAATAGATTTCAATCAGAAGATAAAGGAAAGTCAGAAAAAATTAGATCGGTTCGGAACTGTTAGCTGACACAGTTAAAATTCAGGAAGAGGGTAGCACCCGGTACTGATAGTGTTCAGAAATAATTGTTTTTGGCATATTATAAAAAATTATAATAAAATAAAATTGTAAAATATTTCATGACACCGTTAAATTCGATGTGAAAATTTCATGACCCCGTTATAGTTTCTTATTTTATTTCATGACCCGGTAAATCCCATCCGGCCCGGGGTGGAATACTTTATGACTGCTCCCTAAGTTCATTTTAGTGGGGAGAAGCATTTTACCAAAAAAAGAGGGAAACAACCACCTATTATGGATCATATCTATATAAAAGTTCCCCGTGTAAAAATCTCGAACAGTTAATATTGTTTCTTTATTTAATTTTAGAACGTATCGTTACTCACGAGTTATGTGAATATATCGCGGAACAGACAAACCTATATTTCATTCATGTTACCTGCGGTAAAATATATAAGAAGACTTCACGTGTTTTCAAACATATCGATCGAGGTGATAAGTTTACTGCGCGTGATATTTGGCTCTACATCGCTACAATTGTTTACCGCGGTATTATTACGAAACCCGTGCAGCATATGTATTATACGAGAAGTAAGATATTCGAAACACCAGGATACAATAAGATTTTGCCCCATAATCGACTTGTCCTTCTTCAAAAGTTTTTACACTTTGTTGACATCAGTACGCTGGGTGAAACCTATTCGAAAATTGCTAAAATTCAACCCGTATACGATTACTTAGTTTCGCGTTGGAAATTATTGTTCGAACCCGGAAAAGAACTGTCTGTAGACGAGTCATTGCTTTTGTGGAAGGGACGTTCAACGATCAAGCAATTTATCCGTACCAAAAGAGCACGTTTTGGTATAAAATCTTTCGTGCTTGCTTGCGCAAAGTCTGGCTATGTATGGAATACCATGATATACACCGGAGCAGAGACTGCGATTACGCGCGACCATGAATACCAAGCGACTGACATCGTTCTAACGTTATGTGAAGATTTACTTGACCGCGGCAGATGTTTATATATCGATAATTGGTATAGTTCGGTTGAGCTCAGTAATAAGCTTTTAGAAAGAGACACGGATACAGTTGGGACACTGAGAAAAAACAGGAAATATCTACCGAAAGATGTAGTCAATGCCAAACTCGCGGTAGGCGACAAGACCGTAGCATACGAAGAACGCTACGGTATAATGTGCATGCAGTGGAAAGATAAACGTAGTGTATGGATGCTTACCACATGCGTTCCGGATGAAGAAACGATTGTGAAACGTAGGGGAGTTGATAAGACAATTCCACTTGTAATACATGAATACAATCAAATGATGGGTGGGGTAGACCGATCGGACCAAATGACAACATCGTACGCATGCGAGCAAAACCGGCTAAAAAAATGGTATAAGAAATACTTCTTACATATAATAAATATATCGATTTTCAATGCACATATTTTACATATAAAAAAAGAAGGAAGTTTGTCTCCTCTGAAATTTCGCATGAAGCTTATTGAAGAAATTATTCAGTTTTTCGGCTACGACAACCAATCTAATAAAGGCGGTCGTCCAGTTTAGAGCCAAATCCGTTTCGATTAGTTGAAAGGCATTTCCCCAGTTATGTGCCATGTACTGATGGAAAGAATGCTGCACAAAGGAGATGTATTGTTTGTTCTAAGGCAGGGAAACGGAAATCGTCTAGATTTGAATGTACCGATTGTGATGTTGGATTGTGCACTGCTCCCTGTTTCAAGGTTTACCATACTAGAAAAGTGTATTAATTGATTTGTAATGTGTTTTTTCCTTGATTGTGCTTTCAAAATGTCTATTTTGCTTATTTCTTTTGTTTATATGCCCATATAAAGTGTTTAAAGGCTGTTTTTAGTAATTTAACAAAAGCCGCCTATTTACCCCAAAAAACCTCTCATTTTATCTATTGCGGGTAATATTTTACTGCGCGCTTAATGGGTTAAAGTCAATTTCAACATGAATTCGAATAATATAAATAATTATATAAGAAATATTTTTTCCAATTAACCCTTAGACAGCACACCATTGCTTAAGGTATTTTTTTTAAAGGATATATATTTCAAAATTCAACCACTCATAACTTTTGATCCTGATGTCCAATTTTGATTCTGTCAACTCCGTTGTAATGATAGTTCAAAAATAAAATGCGAGTGTGACTTTAGATTTTTAATAAATATTTTTCACGTAATGACGTCACAAACACAGAGAGGTCGTGTGACGTAGATCCACAAATAATCGAGAAGTAGGTGGAATGATGATATTTTCTCGTTTTATATCTATTAAAGTCAGTTTTAACATGAATAAGACTATTCTAAAGAAATAATATTTTCCATTTAGAACGGTTCTAGATATCAGTTTTAAATTTTCAGGGTAAATATAATCTCGCCTTTAATTTTGGAGGTTATGACCACAGTTGGTATACCCTATTTTAAACACCATTCATTCATCGGTAATTTGAAAAGTATTGTTTTGTTTCAAATAATTTTGCTATAATTTTTAAAAAAAGTTTGCATGATGCCAGAGGCTTGTTGGGGGCTTCTTTTGACCCTTATATGGGCACCTGTCAGAAATTATCTATGTGTAAAGAATTTCGGTTATTGCCCTAATAAGACGTAGGGGTCTGTTTCTTAAATTAAATTAATATAATTTTGTGTAGGTTCTATGTATGCTGCTACGTGGCTCTTAATACCCATTCTTCTGCGTGAAGATCCCTACAAGTTTTTTACGTTGAATTCAATAATTACCCTCAAATTAGATTCACAACGATAAGTCACAGATACACAACTAATTGCATTGTTCTTGAATAAACATAATTCGAAATTGTTCTGTAGTCCGTCGTAGTCGCACTATCAAATGATTTTTTCCAAATATATCTTGCTACTTACTATGATGCAGAAATTTTTTCTTGTCTCGGTGACTCAGTGAAAACAAATGGAAAAGTATTAACTCTGATTGGAATTTATACAAATCTTATTATAATAAGTAACATTTTTGAGGTACAAAATTCGCGGAAATTTAAGGGGGCTACAAATATTTTCGTTAGATTTAAGAAAGAAGAGAGAACAATGTTTTTTTACTGGTCTTGGGTCAGTTTTTCGTGAAAACATTATTTACCAGTATTCGTTAAGCCTAAAACACCAAATACTTTTTAAGCATGAAAGTTTATATCTTGATGTTTAGTCGTGGAATAATAATTTATCGCTGTTTATTTTAGTAAATATTATAAAAGCTTATATTCACAATATATTTATATAGAAAAGAAAAACGAAATATTTATAAATTAATGACTTCATATAAATCTCATTACAGGCTCAAACTAACACATACATAATGTTGAATAATCGATTGCGTTATAGGTTTTGAAATTTCAAACCCCTCGATTCAAGGGTCTTTCTAACTTTCGAACGAAATATGTTATGAGCTGGATTTTTTGTATGGAAGTTTGTAAATTTGCCAAGGGTGTTCCTATATTCCTAACACCGTAACACCCATAATTTCGAATTTTTAGAATTCGGTTTTCAAAATTATTAAATTCTAATCTCCGTCTTAAGGCGTTCCAAACGTGCCGGGCGTACTTATTTGGAAACTTTTTCCTTAAAAACGGGTCTCAAATTAATATTTTACTTAACAACGGCTGCTTTTATCAGTTGTCCTTAAATACGTGTCAATTTACATTATTTATAACTATAAATATTAACCCAACTCTTAAAAACGGGTGTTAAAATTTAAAATGTCTTCCTTAAAAACGAGTATACTTTTAATTTTTGGGCGGCACATTTCCTGGACCATGTACCCCCGGGATTAAAATTTATTCTCAGATATTAGAATATGTGTTTTTTGAAATCAAGGATTTCTCAATATTTCCACGCAAATTACCTTCAGAAAATACAACCACCAATAGCCAATTATGCTCCACAATATATTCGCAAGCAACAAGCTAGATCTTTAATAACAAACAGAGATGGAAAAGTAAAATTTAATTTGAGATTTAGCACAACTCGATCATAACAAATCGATCATAACATATATCATAACAATCGATCATAACATATATCATTTCGTATCATAACATATATCATTCGTATATTTATAAATACATATTCGGAAATAATGTCTAAGGTGGAGAGCGAACGCGGCGCGAGTTCCTTCTAAAATTAACCACTACTTAAATCCACAGAAATATCTGTTATATTAATGATCAGCATAATGGCTATTTATGGTATGAAATTTTTCATAGACTATGTGATCTTTTCATTGTCTATCAATTATTAAGATCCTAGCCATCACTACATTTTAATATATTTCTTCCCACCCTTACCAAACCAAAATTATATTGTATTAAGACAACTTAACCCTGTTTTAAGAGAAAATACCTTAATTTTAGCCCATTCTCCACTACCAATTAGTCATGTGTTGGCTCTTTATTATTTTTTCCACTTTTAAGAATATCTTTCTTATTTTGAGACACGAATCACAAATTTATTTATTTGAAGCTAAAAAAAACATATTAAATCATTTTTGCTTAAATATCGTGCATATGTATCCTTTCCCCACTGCAAAGAATAAATTTTACATTTTAAGATAAATTTCCAAAAATCATATTGTGTTAAGAAAATATAATCCTGTTTTAAGAGAAAAAAACGTATATTAATTTGGGGTAATTTCTCCACAACAAATTATTTATGTTTTGGCACATCCACTTCCCATAAAGCATTTAACAAAGGGTTCCTCATATCCTGACATAATACGATTAGAAATTCCCAATTAACATAATTATTAACATAGAGTTTGGTTAAATCACTGCAGGTTTTCGCAAAAAAGTAAGACGGGCTATTCTAAGTTTATTCTTATTTTTAACCGATTTATTTACCTTATCAGCCCTTTTTACGCCAGCCCAAATTTAACGTTAGCCCTTTTTACGCCGGCCCTTATTACGCCGGGTATTGTGCACTTTGTGTGGTGATCTGCTCTATCCCCGCCCATCGAAAATATCTCTGGAGTAGGTGGTATTCTTTGTCGTCAAAGGGCCTCCGTCGGTTGTGAGTTTCTTGCAGTAGCCATGTGTTGTAAATATTTCGTCTAGCGCTGCGATGTTGGCTTCTGGGCTTGTGCTGTTGACAGTTGCGACATCTGGGTATCTGATGAGTTGGTCGATTACTACCAGCAGGTATTTGCCGTCGGGTGTCGGTCCCAGTGGTCTGCAGACAGGTGTGTCCATGGTTCTGTTGGTGATGTTGACGGTATAAGGGTCTCGGTGTTTGGAGAAGGTTGATGCTTGGCAAGCTAGACATCCTTTGACGATGTCGTCTGCTCTTCTGTTGATAGCAGAAAACCAGATTCTTGGTCTCATATATCGTTTCATAGCAGCTGCACCTAGATTTCCCTCGTGTGCTACGTCTAGAATACGATAGTGCGGATATTCTCCTTACCAGGATGTTCTTTTGAATCAGGTATGACAATCTTGTCACCTTTGTGGAGAAGGTTTTCAATCACATATAATTGGCCCCAAACATGAGTATATAGGTGATTCTCCACTTTTTGGGTTTTTTCCATCTTTTACGACTTGGATTGTGTCCTAATACACCTTGTCGTGTTTTGATGCCCCTTAAATGGCTGTGTTGTAGATCGCATCTGGGGAGTTGTTAATATTGATTATGATTTTCCTGACATATACCGTCTTTCCTGTGTCTATGCCTAGTTGTTCTTGTTCTTGCTTGCTTATGTGTGTTATGGGTTTTGCATGTCGGCTACCGTAGTTGCATGACATTCGTTTGCCTTTTAGATATTTCATCTCGAATGTATTGGCTTTTTTTAGCTCGTGTCTGATTTCTTGTGGTGTCTGGACGTGGAACATGGTTTGTCTCAGTCCTGGGTTCTGGGGCGTATTATCAATGTTCATTCGTATGCTGCCGCCTTTTTTATCTGTTATCACAACTTTCATGACGCATTCG
This sequence comes from Lepidozona retiporosa, assembly GCA_032360285.1. Taxonomy (NCBI): domain Eukaryota; kingdom Metazoa; phylum Mollusca; class Polyplacophora; order Chitonida; family Ischnochitonidae; genus Lepidozona; species Lepidozona retiporosa. The sequence continues at coordinate 2,107 of JAUOBW010237655.1, read as the reverse complement.
TACATTTCTCTTGGGTCAACGTCGGTGATTACTTTCTGTTCTCTTAGGAATTTTAGGAGTTTGCTCACTTCGTGTTGATAGTGTATTATAATTGGTCGATTGTTGGGTTGTGTCGGTTTGAGGTGTGTGTCGCAATCGAGGAGTTCAGGTTTTGTTTTCAGGTTACCGATCTTTTCGTTGTCAAAGACTTCGATATACCTATGTATATTTTTGTGTTTGTTACCGCTCCCTGTAATCTGTGTTGTAACGAGACCTTTAACGTCCAGGTTTCCTTTGTTCTCCTATGCCCTTAGATTTGTGTCAGCTGGTTCTACCGGAGCCATGTCCGGGCTGTAGCATAGTGGCGGAATGATCGTGAAATCACCACCGGTATCTGCAAAGAGTCTCCCATCTACTATTCTAATCTTTACGTCTACCCATTTTCCCCTTGCTTCTTGGTTTCCAATTTTCTTCACTGTGGCGATTTTCCGTAGTTGGCGTATGTGTTTTGTTTCCACTCCCGGACATGGACTTGTGTCTTTGAACCGTATGTCGCTTTACGGTTTTTCGTCACCAATTTTGCTTCTATCTTCATCTTGTTCTTGCCCCTGCAGTCTTTTGACGTTCTTGGTACATGCTCAAATTTTGGAGAAGTGGTTTTGTCCACCGCATGTGGTGAAGCATTGCGTGCCATTAGCAGGACACCTTCCATCTGGGTGCTTTGAGTCGCATCGATCGCCATTATTAATGTTTCGCGGTTTGTCTTTCTTACGCGTGCTGTATTTACCGACGCGTATGAGCTTCATAACTTGGAGGTTCTTGATCAAGTCGTCTATGCTCTTGTCATCCATGTCTTTTTCGTTTCCCCCAGCCGATTCGCCGGACTCTACCTGAGTGTGTGGTTTTAAGGTTGTGCGAGTCTTCTCGACCCGTATCACGAGCATAACCCCATATTGTCAATGTATCCGGGTTTAGGACCGTTCGCAAGGGCTTTTTCTCTTAACTTGCAGTCAGACATGCCGCATATAGCTACATCCTCTTCAGAATCTACGAATTTTTATGGCTTCTCATCAAAGTTCAGTATCTTTGCTTTCTTTTCCAAGTCATTTATGAAGTCAAGCAGTTTCGGTTGCAATATTTCGTTGTAAGCAGGTCATGCATTGCCATCGTTCTATTTACAAGACGTTGGAGATCGTCCTCGATTTTCTGGAAGCACGCATCGTAAGTTTCCGGTCTCTGCGTTGGTGCTGTATCCGCCGCATCTTTGTGTTCGAAGAAGACTTTTGCGAGTGTCTTTATGAATTCGACAAGCGCGGACCCACCCTATGACTTGAACAGGACAATCTTGGATTTGTCGTCTGTGTTTCCAATGTAGCACATTCTGTTTTCAGCTTCTTCAAGCCATTATTCGAAATTGCTTAATCTTGTGATTTTGTTGGAACCAAATATCACATGTTCTCATTGCCCCCAGTGCCGATGGTTTTTCTGGATTGCTGCTTGTGCTTCAGCTGTTGGTTCCCCTTGCATCATTGTAGCTAATAGTATTTTAAACTGTTCATCACTGAGTGTTGCCATTCTGGAGCTGTAAATTCTACACGTAAATTAAGTTAAACTACTCTTACAGTTTGTGCTGCTATTGTGGTTGTACTGCAATTGATACCATGCAACGCTTCGTTTCACAGCAAGTGTGGAGTGACTTTGTTTCTCTTATGCCGTGTTTCCGCTGAACGTAATTATTTCTAGATCTTTAACGATAGAGTATCATGCACATAATAAATTGACTTACAGTTTGGGCTGCTGTAACTGGTAGCATGCAATTGCTTCGTTTCACAACTGGCGTGATGGTATCGATCCACTACTGATATCTTCTCATTCGGACACGAGTTTCTTCTTGTATCGACTTTCCGTAGTGGGTGTTTCTTCTTACTTCGTCGCCAGTGTAATGGTTTAAGTCAGGGATTACACCTCTAGTATAATTAAGTATATTATAATAATAATAATAAAGGTTCAGCTTCTACTTTTATTAAAAAGCGTGCTCAGCTGTGCATTATAAATTAGTTATTTAGATGGTTTGTGAATTCAAAGTAGTTAGAAAATAAGTAAGTTTTTAACGATTTCTTAAAAGAAA
>JAUOBW010237544.1:0-11992 GCA_032360285.1 Lepidozona retiporosa | reverse complement strand
GAAATCTATTCAGAAAAATATTTCACAGCTTTTTAAAAAATAACAGCATTTTAGGCAACAAGATGCTGACGTCATCGTTTTTTCCGCCATTATGATTTTTTTTCAAATTTTTTTCTTTCAAAATGTAGATTAGATGATGGTCTACCTGTGTAACAATTTTTATCAAAATCGAAGTACATTAAGGGAGTTTTTGTTTCAAATAGCCCAGGCCAGATAGGTTCCTATAGTTTACCCTTTTGTGGTATAATGTTATTAACCCGCGGGCCCTGGACAGAGGAACTTAAAAGGTTTTGGTACCCCGGATATCACTCAAATACTACTCTTGAAGTTTACATACCCCGGTAAGCACCAACAAAAAGTTTTCATACCCCGGTATTATTAGGGACATTAAAGTTTTCATACCCCGGGCTGATCCCTTCTGCCCTGGTACCCTGAAGAAAAAATGTCCACTCCCTCAGGTTACTGTTTTTTAGGTTAGGCGATTATTAGAGGAGCGCAACGTTCAATTGATAAGTTTAAAACTTCATCAAGTTTAATTCTGATGATGACTTTTTACTATCTACGGACAATGTAAAATCTGTGCCTAAATATATTTTATTAATTTTTAATCTATTTATTATAATTAGTCATTTGTAATGGCTTATAAACATGTTTCTAATGAAAAATAACGGTTACTACTAAACAAACATTATATTCATACATCTTAATGAATACAACCAACTATCATATTGTCGTAGATGCGGAACTATATGGGGAAGTTCCTGGAAGAATGGAATGTTATTCAGCGAAGATTCACGGCGGCAAAATATCGGAATAACGGACTATCTCGATAGTCTAAACCAACTCAAACAAATTAATTTTCTTGAGTTAGCTTAACAGAAGTTTTTTTAATAAAAATAACTTTTTCGCGAGAAAGGTGCGCTTTAATCGAAGCACGGTATATCATTAATAGCAAGTAGGATTATTATACGTTAAAATATTTGAAAAAAACAATAATTTTCTATGAAGTTATAATCATTTATTTCGGGTTGACCGCATATTTCTCTTCAGTTGGAAAGTCATTGTTCAGACGCGAAGAATTTTATGTTGATACGCAGTCGGTTAAATGCCCTGATCTACTTATAGTAGAATTATGACGAGTTGAAAGAAATATCATAAAACTGATTTAAATGATCCGAAAAGATCACACTAAGTTGTCAATCATTTGAAGTCTTTGTGTTGTAGTATGGACGCAATCGGCAGTATACCGGTAAACATGCCCTTAAGCTCTTAAGGAGCGGTTACTTTAAGAATAATCTGATAAAGTCGCGGTTACATTGCGCATAACTTGTGACTTAAATAATTGACAGGAAGTTTTAGGTGTTCGCTTTGAGGAATAGTTCAAAATGATTTTCGTTGTGATCTTATTAAAGCCTGATATACATTAACGTATAAAGACGGGATTATTTGTGTGTTATAATTCGATTATTTAGTAGCTGTTTCTTGCACTATGTTGTTAATCTGGTTAATGTTTCATATTTGTAACAGATATAAAATTGTTACAAGCTAGGTATTATGCCTTTCATCTGAACCTTTGCAAATGTGTTAAATAGGCGTTTTGTTACACGGGCAATCGATCCAACTGTCATTTAGTTAATTCCACTATTTCAGCGTAAAATCCTCTTATATTTTACTCTATACATAAAATGTTTTTAGAGAATATGCTTTAGAAGCCCAATCGTATTTCGTACTGGACTGCGAAAATTGTGTTTAGGTAGATTATTAATTGCGGCTATCTGAATTGAACGTACTCATTTCGTTCTTCATCAGTATCTTTGTTATTTTTTTTCAAAATCCAAATATAAACTTTAAGGCAGTATAGTAAAGGCAATAAATGCCAAATATTTACCTTCGTGAAAGTTAATTTTTTTTTGATTCTTTGAAGAATGTATATGCCGAAATACAAAAGCTTTACTTATACAAGGTCGCGAAATTTTCTGTTTGAAGAATTTCCTGCTCTTAAAAACTCAATAATCTAAATCAAGATATGGCTCTTATAATAAGTATATAAATTGAAAAAATTAATTTACAAATTAAAGAAAGAAAAATTAAAATATAATCTCTCTTATATTCATTTTGTTTTAAATAAATGTGAAATGAAATTAATTTTTATAAATTTTCAAAATAAGTTAAAATAATAACAATGTTTAGTTCATAACCAAAAGTTTAACGACGGGTCTGAAATGGCATTGAAAATTTCTGAACAAAATATTAATTGTAGCTTTGTTGTGAATTGAATCAATTTTTTTTATTCAATCACTTATCTACTGCAATAGAACTTAAAATAAAATACATGAAGCCTTTTGACGGCTCTCTGTACCATCATAGTAATTTTTCTTTTACATTCCGTGCCTTCTCATACTTTGTTCATGTAAAAGTACACCATTTTTTTTTGTAAGAACATTCTTTATAAAAGCAATTAGGCTCAGATTACCAAAAAATAAGAACAAATTAAGAACAATGCCCTGTCTGGATTCTAGGGCTCAACAAAGTCAAGGTGGGAGAAATAGACAAAATCGATTACACAGGAAAAATAATAATCAAACTCAGATGAAACTTTACAACAAAATAAGGCGATAAGATATTATATCTATCTACATACACTCTCAACATAACCAGAAACTCCAAATTGCACCGCCATCCCACAAAAACATGAATCTGTTTCCAAACATCCCTCCCTGCCTTACATTCATCTCCAGGAGAATTTGAAGTTAGATGCAAATCACTTTCCCTTGTGACGAACACTCGGGGTGACTTGCCATATCCAACGGAAATCTTCCCTAATAAGTGACAAAGGAGATGCACGAAATCGTAGGTCAGTTCTTGGGTTACAGTCCGTACTACAAGGCTATTAACATTAAGGCGAGAATCAGGGTTAATAAAATGTCGTTTCAAACTATTATTATTATTATTATTATTATTGGGTTTAATAACTCACAAATATGGAAGAATAAATACATGAATAAAATCTAAGCCTTATTCTCTACCCGGGAATCGAATCCGGGACCCTCGGTTTTTAAGCCGAGTGCGCTACCACTGCGCTAGATATCATCGCTTAAAAACCGAGGGTCCCGGGTTCGATTCCAGGGTAATCTTTAATGAAATATTTAATGAAATATTCCTTGAGATTACAGATGTGACAAGATAAAATGTTACATTCCTAACTTTCTGTAGGTAATATCTCTTGTTGCATAAATACATAATTATATCAAATTAATTCTTATATATTTATTATAATTATTTTACATTTAAATATATTTATTTTAATATACACAATAATGACAATAAATTATTATATATACAGTTGAAACATACAGTACATATATATATATACCCCCGTTATACCCCATCTGAACAAGGGGGGATACCCACATGTTCTTTAATCACGCATGATATATACATCAATATGTGTTAGATTTAGCGCCGGACACTTATTTAAAACTGTTGATTTTAATTATGGAGGAAGGGTTATTGTTGAAGAGCGGTAATTGGAGATTTAAAAAGAAATTTAATAGACAATTCAGTCACTTAAATTTCCTGAATATTCTCTAAAAAAGTTCGTATAACTGTTATAGGCTTACATTCAGGTAGAAGTAAAACATATAGTACTATTGAAAATTAAAATAAGTGTTGTCAAAATACAACGGCAGGTGTAAACGGCAAGTGTAAATGTATGTACGGCGTTATCAAATTATTTTTTATTCGCATTCAAAGTTTATCTTATTCTGCCGTAGGTACTTAATTAAGTGAGTTTGAATTGTATCTTTTTTCAGCAAAAAAACTCTAATTTTAAGCCTCCAAGCTATCAAAGAGGTTTAAAAGGCCAACTTCGCTATTAAAATGCGAATACACGCTATCCTAGTGTCAGATATTTACTGATATTGACACTTATTTAAGTAATAGAACATAATCTTACGATCCAAAATCAATTAAATTTGATTTAATCTCACAACTAATGCTACCATTTTATGATCCAAAATAATTGGTTTAGATATAAAATGACAAAATATTGAGACTTGGATGTCGTGTATTACTAAACACAATTTTATGTAGAGAAAAGCTGCCCTGGCGTAGATGGCTAAACTACAAGATAGCGTCTTGATATGCGCGGAAATTTTTGTAATACACCATATTACAATAACATTGCCTTTCAATTTTGGACCTGGTAGCAAATAAAATTTAGATAAAAAATGTTTGCAACAATTGATTTTATCTAAATTTTATAGCATAAAGCATCTTGAATCATATTATGAGGTCCAATATAGAAACGACATTGTTATTGTAATATGGTGTATTCTGGCAATAAGCTATATTAAAATAGTGTTTATTTCATAGCACCGGGCTGTTAGCATGCATATCTCTAACATTGCTTCCAACGTCATGTAAGCTTCTAATATTCGACCCCGGGTTCCAACATTGTTCGTGGTAGCTGCTATGTATAGGTTCGCTTTTATAAGCAGCGCTATACGAGGAGGGTGAAGGAACGTGATATTGTGACGACGACATATGTTGTGGATAAGTCGGATACACTGACGAAGAATTGTTATTATAGTATGAACTAGATGCATAACCGACAGGCGGTATTTCATGAGGTGTCGGTTCAGCGTATGGAACGGTGGGATGATAGGTTGAATTGTTAAACCCCCTCCAGTTTGAATGCATGGCGATAGACGGATGCGATTGGGAGTACATACTTTGCCAGTTCGATGAATAACACCCACCGCCGTATCTTAAATCTGCGGCATAAAATGCACCTGGGTAAGGGTAATGTACTGACTGTCGGTATGGTCGTTTCATACGTCGCCGACGTCGATAATTTCCATCTTCAAACATATATTCACATGCCGGATCTAATGTCCAATAGTTTCCTTTGCGTTCCCCACCACCTTCCCTTGGGACTTTAATAAAACATTCGTTAAGGCTCAAATTATGACGGATCGAGTTTTGCCACCCTTTTTTATTTTTTTCGTAAAACGGAAATTTATCTACAATAAACTGATAGATCTGGTTAAGTGTAAGTTTTTTATCTGGAGTTTGCTTGATTGCCATCGCTATCAACGCCACGTAACTGTAAGGTGGTTTTACATTTGGGTCTTTGTCGTTTGTTACAGGTTTGTCGCTCGATTCCAGGTTGCTTTCGTCAACTTTATTCACGTTTATGTCCGGTTCTTCCTCAAAACCTTCGATGATATCTGAACATTCAGACTTCAATGCTAGGTGTCCGCTTTTTGTTGAGTCGGATACTTGTTCTGCATCCATGACGACCATAATTACACGGAAGCGCCCTTTTAAATTGTTTATGTAAATGCAGCCAATTTGTAGAAGCTTTAATGCTCAAATAATCTAATGTTTTAAACACGATTCCAGTCAGTATTTGTAAGACTACACAAAGAAGTATCACAATTATTTGTAATTAAATAAATCTCATCGGTACAAATATTTTACTTGTTTGAATTGCGATAAACCAAAATATTTTCAAAACTGTCACCTTGAAATCCTCATAACAGTCTGCTTTATGTATTTTCAATCTATTGTCGAAGCTTTTGTTAAATCTGTAACAATAACTTTTCTAACGCGAATATATACGTTACCCCCGTATTTCTTTTAATCAATTTGTTCGTTTTTTAAAGACTCGATACGGGGGGTGAATCTGTAATGTAATCGGGTTATATTTTGTTTGAAAATGTTTTGGATTTAAATAGATGGCAGTCTCAATCAAACTCCCGTTGGTGATAACAATAAATAATATACAATGTTTCCAATTGCGTTTTGTTTTGAGCGATGCAGAAAATATTCCTCCACATTACTAATTCTGGTAATAAAATGTAAAAAGAAAAATTTCAAAATTATTTTCAAAGATTTATGAAGTTTCATACGAAAATTTAAAGATTCCATTTGTTTATTTTTCTAATAAAAGCCTTTTTTAGCAATATAAAGTTTAGTTAATTTTTGGAACCAAAACAGGATGTGATGAAGTTTAATTTAAAAATGAAAACTGGGATTATCTTCTTTTAGAAAACCTCTTGCCAGGAAATACTGGAGGGGGTGTAAAATTATACCCCCTTTTTTAGATATAATACATAAAAATGACGTGCTTACTTATTTAATTAAATGGTCGAGGGAGAAAACCAGTAAGATATCCGATCTCGCCAACGCAACCATGTCGCCTATATATCCGACGCCCAATAGTCTACCATAACCGAATCTAAGGAAATTAATTTTTGTGGGAAAAAGACGCGAAGCTATTTTTTAGGAAAATAAAATCGCGTGTTCCGATAATGCGCAAACGTTAAGTACCTTGATCTCCAAAAATAAATTACGCTTAAATAACCAAAATAATAGACTTTTAAAAATACATTTCTTTTGATATTTTTATGTGATTTCAGCGTTTTGAAAATAAATGTTTGAGTTTATATAAAAAAACTTTTTTTTTTTAAATCTCAGTTTTTATCGTAACTACAATGCCAGTATTTTCCCAAAATACGAGATTATACCAAAAGATTATGTGCGTATACTGATAACAACGACTTGTTTCCACGTTGAAACTAATTGTTACCGATAATACTGACTTTGAGGTGATGGCTGTATTCAATGGCTCCTTAATGCCCTAACAAAGAGTGAAGATTGTATATTTTAGTGAATGGCTTATATAGTGTTATTAGGGCTTCTCTAGGGTTGAATTGTGGGTCCCTTATTGTTCAACATTCTTATAAACAATCTTATGTTCTTTATCAAAAAATGTAGCATTTGTAACTTTGCAGATGAAGACAATTCGTTATGGGGGGATGTGCGCGTGACTAAAACTCGGAGTTTATGGGAGAGCTATTTGTCAAAAATATAATATAAAATAACTTTAATGGCATTTAAGTAAGGGTTTATATTTTAGATCTTCACTTTTCACAATTAGAAATGGAAGTTTCATAAAAAATCCATGTTTAATAAGTTAAAATCGTTATGATTATAATCGGGTTATAGTTTTATTCGTGGGTAAGATTTAATTGAATGTAAATTCAGCAAACCCTACTGTGATGATATATTGCTGGATTTGGTTTCATTAGTTTGATTTCCTAGTAACGGTTAATATTTTCTATATATTCAATAATTAATACACATTGACGTGTAAGGCTTAGTACTCTAATTGAAAATGAAAATAATCTATTTTAAAGTTTTATCTCCATTTTTATCTTTTAAACCCCCTAGACTACGAAGTGGGTGCAGGGAGGTCACTTTACTCCAAATGTTGGTAATTTCTAAAATATTAAAATTTCCCATCGAGATTCTTATAAGTTCGTAGCATTTTTTTTTTATTGATGAATTTTATAAATTTTACACACATGCATAATTTTTAATTTTCGGAATCTTATAAATTTGTTTCAGATTGCTAAAAGTATATAAATATGTATGAGAGTCAACGCAAATCGGTTTAAAAATACCATGTATGGTGTAGAGGAACTTGATAAAAAAAGTTCCCAGATTTAGATTTACTAGTCAATTTGATTAAATTATACGAATTTAATATTAGTTAAAATTGGAATTATTCATTATAATACACATCATGAACATTTAATTGATTAAAATAAATTCCTATAGAGTAAGGTTACTCGAAAAAAATAATAATACCAAGGCGTGTATAAGATACTCATTATGGATATCTCAGTATCTACATTTGCCTAATTTTACTCGTTACAAAACCCGAAGTTACTCACTGTAAAACTGGTCCTGGAATAAAATACTCATTATAATTATGGATATATCACACTATTATAAGGGAAAATTCGAATCTAACGAATATTCTAAAAGTTTCACAATGTTAAAAAATTCAAAACTTGAGGCACCAATACCATCCACTCTAAATCGGGCGATTAAAACAGACAGTTCCTCATTGTTCTAAAAAAAAATTATAATCTAGTCAATGATTTTCAAATGTTTCTATATAGATAAAATATTAACAATATTTGCAGCAAATGCTTTCAGTTGGTACCAGGTCGGGTTTGGGTTGTATAGGTACCAAGTCGGGTTTGGGTCGTATAGGTCTTAAAGAGTTTTAAAAATATGAGCTTATATCTATTATTAAAATATTAACATTAATAATAAAAAAGATATGGGGCAATTTTACTAGAAAAATCCTCTGTCTATTTACTACATAGAATAACAATGCTGGGAATAGTTACTGGACACAAAACCCAATTAAACGTCCCGAGTAGTCTATTTTATAATCCCGAGTAATATTTTTTACAAATTATTTTTAATTCAGCAAAATTCAAAATATGAAGTTAGTTTTACGATAATTATCTTCTTATTTGTTGATATGAATTAACACAGGGATTATTACCTAGATAGTTAGTAAATTAAGCAAACTTTAGGGGCCGCTCGTAAATCGTTTTAGACGCGAAAAAACGTTGTTGGAATGAAGAATCACATATTTGTCATGTTCTCATTAAATCGATGATTCATTAAAAGGCACGATTTTGAAAATTAAGAAATAAATTTAAATTAAAAATTAAATCAGTCCCTCAGAATATGTATAATTTCTTTCAACACTTCACTTATCATAAAATCAGAATCACATATGTTGCTCATAAAAATGGATTTATTTTTTGTACGGTTGTGCTTATAGTATATACGCCTAGGCTAAGGACGTACCCCTGGCTTGTAAAACCAATATATATGGCTTTCAACGTAGTGCATTATGTAGTCGGTGGTGATTTCTTAGGAGGAATAAAAGAAATAAATTGTATACACAACGCAACGCCAATATTCACAAAATAATTGAAAAGAAAACCAAATTATAGGCGATTTTTATATTTTTTTGTTCTGAAAGGTAAATATTTCCAATATAAGTTCGACGTTTTCAAAGTAGGGAGGAGGGTGGGGGTGTTGGTACTAGCATAACGTCCGATGAAATGTTTTCGGATCGATTTACGAGCAGCACCTAACTTAATAACGTTTCTTATTGTTCCTAATAATAATCATATATTTTAAAAAAGTCTTAACGCAGACTCTTTTCGTGTAGTCTCGGCTAGTTGAAATTTATCAGTAACGTTTCCAACAGATTTCTTATTGTTTAAACTTTCCAAAATACTGTTATATGTAGCAGGGAAATCCAATTTCGTTGTTCGACTATAAAAATATTATTTTAAAATAATGTTTTAGAGACGTATTTTTTTGTGTCTACCTAAGTTTTTAAAGAGCACTTTCCTCAATATACAATGGATAGCGATGCCGTGTGTTGCATTTCATGAAGTAACTCTTTTGAATTATTGGTAGAGGCTTTTATAATGATGTCTGAATTTCTCTTTCAAGTTTATGTAAACAATCTAAATATAAAAGCAAGACGTGAAAGTGACAAATCAAACGCTTAAGTTGTTGCGACTTATGTATCACGTTTGAACCAAATCAAAGGCACTTAATTAATTATATTTCCTTATATCTTACTAAATGCAAGAGAGCATCTTGTTACGAATTTTCATGCTGTTCCAATGACTCAAATTAGTCTAAAACAATTAAATAACGATTATTTTATTTTATTACAGTTTTACTCGTTTTTTAGACTTATCACATTTTTTCAAGACTAACGTTATAATTCCTACCCCATTACTTCCCTCTCCCTTTCTCTTCATCCAATTTTCTTTTTATGGTTGGCCTTGCTGGGAAATTCTCATAAATTCAGGTCTATAGATTTTACAAATATCATTTGTTTGGAATATAAAATTTCGGACTGAATATTAAAACAATAAAATATCTGTAAAATAAATAATCCATAAAATAAGATTATTTAACTATAAAATTACTACATAATGTTTCATGCTAATGTATTTTTTTAAGTAATTTGGTTGATAAAATGTTTTTAAAGATGCATATTTAAAAACATTGCATCAACCAAATTACTTGAAAAATTGCCTTAGCATGAAACATTATGTAGTAATTTTATAGTTAAATAATCTTATTTTATATTCAGCTCGATTGTTTTAACCATTATGGAGCACTTTATTGTAGTAATACATATACTAACAATTTATAAATCTTGTCATAAGGTCTATTGGCTATGTGGATATTTATTTTCAGTTCTTGAAAGAGAAAGAATGAAATAATTAGTATATTCTCACCTTTGAAATCATGTTTTAGCAAAGACATGTTCTATAAGGGTATTAGGAATTCGCTCATTTGCATCATGTCTAATCATTTACCTTTTACCCATAGCTGTGATTTTGTACTATTGTCCACAAAGGTATAAGGGTGGGTAATTTGGATTTTTAAAAAAGCGTTTTTTTTGCACTGCTAAACAAAAATCAAATTCTTTCTTCTGAAGGTAAGATTTTGATGAAAACAAGTTTGTAAACACTTCCGACTATTTCGGTATGTCACATTTGGGCCTGGCTACCTTTATTCAATTATTTCTTTTAAAGCGTGGTTTTGACTATGATTTTACCATTTAAAATCAATTTAATTCATGATCAAAATGTTTTTATAAATTTAAAATCATAGTCGAAACCGGAAGATAGCAATGCAAACTAAAAATACACAGTTCTATATCACACACTATGTCAATAAGTTGTTGTTGTAAAGGGGTTGTATTATGTCATTATCCAATTTAACATTTTAATTACCTTTAATTACCGTAATTGTTTTATCCCATTAAAGTGATTTTCACATTAGATATATGTTTATGATAGGTTCTCATCCAGAAGTGTAGTGGAGAAGATGCACATTACACGCAAGTCAACTCATCACTCTACGATGAAGAGTTGTTCTTAGTTGTGTGGGGTCCAACTGTCGCAGCGCTCTCCTACGTGTATGAAAATGCAAACGATAAACCACACATACAAAAAACTCTAACAGGATTTAAGTGAGTGCCCATATTAAGCGTATTTTATATTTATTTAATTTAATTAGATCTAATATGTAATTATACAATTTGAATATATAAATGTAAGACTATAACCTTAACTATTAAACACTTTGTTTATAAGAACCAGTTAATTTTAGCTGAGGCTCAATGTTCTTATTTTTTTTCATTAATTCGAGGCTTAGTCTGTTCTTAAATTTTTTTTTTATTATATTACCATTACAATTTTTATGATGATGGTATAATTTCATATGAGGCTCATATTTTTTAATTCACCTCACTAAAACTATAAAAATAAACACTGTAAGGAAGACTGATAGAATTTGTCAGACAGGTGTGTATGTTAAGTAAACAAAAGATTATGCTTACATTGAAATATATTCTTACGGGCACACAATTTAATGAGAAATAGAAATATAAGAAGCAAATTCATTTTTAAATATTATTCCTAATATTTCGACTTCAGTCTAGAAGTCATAGATGATAATATATTAGGAATAATATTTAAAAATGAATTCGCTTCTTATTTTTCTATTTCTCATTATGCTTACAACTGTTATAATTATGCTTACAGCTCTTATGATTATGCTTACAGCTCTTATAATTATGCTTACAACTGTTATAATTATGTGTGCATATGTATGAAATATCTGAATAATCACAATCAAGTAACTTTATCTTTCCACGTTAAATGTTCTTAACCCTATTCCGTATGGGTGGGGGTAGCTGCTACCCCCCAAAATAAAAAATTGGATTGCGAAAAAACACGACTGACCGTAGGCCAATCGTAATTTTTCACTAAAGATAATTTAGTTTTAAATCTTTTAAAAAAATTTCTTTGCAAATTTTTTACCCTTTTTTGGGGACCCAGCCAGAAACAGGTCGAAAATGATAAAACACAAATGCTGACGTCAGCAAAGAAATTTGTAAATGGTGTCAATGAAGGGTCATTTTTCAGAATCACTTTTTTGCGACTTTTCTATCAAATTTTATATCTGAATTAGCATTTTACCCATTTTTAGGGGGTCCCGTCACGTGGTGACTTAGATAATGCTGACGTCAGCAAGATATCTCACAAATATATTATAAAAGTTTATATTTTTGGAA
>JAUOBW010237433.1:0-11998 GCA_032360285.1 Lepidozona retiporosa | reverse complement strand
TTTACCCTGGAAATTTAAAACTCCGATATCTAGAGAACCGCTTGAGATTTTTACACGAAATAAAAAGCATTCTTCATCATTTTTTATTCTCTTTAATATGAGCTCAACTTTTCATATCACCTCGTGATCCCTTTAATATTTTTATCGTACCACTAAATATATAATTAACTCTTTCCGTCTTTATACACTTAAAAACCTAAAACATAAATAAAGCAACCATTATCTTTATATATATATAAACATATTCTGACCTACCTGGTGTTCTAGAAGGATTTTCCTCAGGGTCTCCATCGTTGGCTTCGATTTCGTTGATTAAAACATTGTCAATCTTTTTATTTTTAATTTCTCTTCCCTCATCTACGGCCACCAGAACTTTAGCTACTTTTGTCAACTCCAAAGAAGCATCCTCCTGTCTGTACCATGCAAAATGTACGTCTTTTGTGTGACCAAAATGGTTTGTTAGCCACGACAGTTCAGCTTCTGTCATGTCTAGCAGCTGCATCATCGTGGCGATTAGTTTTCTTGTTCTCGTTGGTGTAATTAATTTCGGTTCTTTTAAATTAGCGATCTGTTTGGTTACTGTTTGTAAGGTATCCCAACCTTTGCGGAAGGATTTTCCACTTGCGAAGACATATTTATTTTGGTTTTCAATTCCCATAAATTCCCGGTTTCTAATCAGGTTTCTGATGGCCTCTACTACTTCATCCGTAAACAGGATAGGTACTAATGCACTTTTGTTTCCTTTCTTCCTCTTTCCTTCTACATAGCATAGTTTAAGACGTTCGGCTAATTTTCGCTCCACTGTATCAACTATTTTTGTCATATCGGCTCGTCGCTTCCACCTATCATCTTCTACGCCTAACCAATGGTCAAGTGTCATCTTTGCCACCTCGCCAGCTCGTCTTGCATTGAATGTTATTGTACGAGCCTCCGTAACTACAGAAAGATCTTTACAATCTTGGACAGTGAATTTCCCATCACAAATCTTTTTATTTAAAACTTTTATCGTTTCGGTGCAGTAAATTTTAAATTGCTTTACATCCTCCTCAAGTGGTAGCTGTTCCGGAGCATTCCCCTTTGAATTCAAATATACTGACCTGGCATTTGTTGCATATATTTGCCAATCGGTTTCGAGTAGCTCGATAAAGTTACGACATTTTTTGACTAAAGTGTCAGAAAGTTCCTTTAATCCCAGTGATCGCACCACAAGCGCCAAATTCCTTAGACAGAAACCCATCTTTAAAAATGTTGTTGGTGTATCTATCTGTCTGGTATCAGCATACCCAGCAACATTTTTTGCAGCGCTCAATACCGCATCGTAATTTTCAGGATATACAAGATCCCGAGCCCTACTGTCTATTTTATTGGGCTGCTTCCGAAATTCAATTAGTAAACGTGCCAGCACCCGTAAAGAGTATCTAACGTCGGAATAACGATGACTTTCTTTCTTCTGGAGTTGAATGCTTCCAAACAAAAGCAAAGTTTCGTCATTTTTTATAAGGATATATTCATCACCCCTATTCATCGTAGAAATAACCGCATTTATCTCCTGGAAATTACTAGGTGCTAAAGATGTAGAAAGCATGACTCTACTATCAGCAAGAAAAGTCGGTTTTTCATTTCCCTTCAGAAAGCATTTTTTTGAATGTCTATGGAGGTTTTGGGATTTAAAAAAGCCAAGGCAAGTTTGACATGGCACAAATTCATCAGGAGTGGTCATCGATTCATTCCTAACCACGATTATATTTTCACAATTATTTTTTAATGAAGTTATGTTGGCTTCATAATCACCCTTTCGTTGTAATGCTAACCAAGCATCTTTTCTTTCTTTCGTTTTTTTAGGAAATGAAAGAGCTTTTAAGACTTCCATTTCATTGGAGTGTTTTCTTTCCATATGTCTTGGAAGTTGAAAATAACAAGTTGTGCAAAACGGGCAACAATGTTTCTTATGCCCGTTCTTGATTGATTGAACTTTTCCTAAAAGCAAAACAAATACATCTTCTTAAATGACAATTAAAGGTGATATGTGTAACCCTCTATATAGGATGAGGGAGTAATATTTACCCCTCCCGCCAAAAAAACACACTCACAATAATTTGCTTAAAGTGACGCGAAAATATTTTTTATGTGAAAAAAAATTAATTTTGTAGTAATTTAAAAAAATGGTTGAAAACATATTTTTTTTTCAAAATTAAGCCACATTTTTGGCATGACGTCATTATAATATCATTTTTCGATATAACGATAAATTTAGTTGCACTTCTCGAGAACGTTATTGTACGACCAACATGGTACGGAAATGGCCTTCTGAAATAAATAGAAAATGAAAAACAAACAATTAATTCGGGGCGTACAAGAAAACATTCTATGGAAATATACTTATGAAAGTTATTTTTTATCATAAGACAGTCGACCTTGAGCATATATTACACATAAAAGTGAGTTTATAGCATAATAGATTGAATACTGAAGTATTTACTCAAAATATGACCCCCTGATGTCATACCTAAAAATTTCGGAATTAAATAATTTTGAATTCAGCAAACATTTTTATTACCATCATAAAATACTTTTGAAAAATTATTTTTCAGGGATAATTTAAGCTTTATTTTAGAGAACAACTACATTTATGTATTATATGAAAAAGCTACAGCTGTATGGCTGTGATAATTTATAAAAATGTTGACCATTTTCTCTTCCATTTTTTTAGATAATAAGGGTTCTGCAAGAATAGGTGTTTTTTGAAAATTGTTCAAAGAATTAACCAATTTGGTTTATCCTATCAAAACTTAACCAGGTTTAGATTTACCACCCACTATTCCTTTTAATGTACATGAAAAAGATTATCCTAAATAGGGTTAATAAATAACATTTGGCAAAAGAATTTTGGAAATTTTCAGAAATTTTCAGTATCGGACCTATTTTCGTTCTCCTGCAGCATAGAAAAAAACATGAGGGGGAGCCCACCCGGGGGTGATAGAGTTTAACCTGTTTTCAAAAAGATCAACAAAATGTTGGTACATTAATAAGACCAAGAAGCATTAGCGAAATATGAAATTATTACAAATTATATCTCAAAACTTCTTGTGAACAAAAAAACATAAACTAATTGAAAAATTTTATATTTTTACGATGACTGGCGATGGTCGTGTTTCTTGCGGACAAAAGAAAAACACATAGTGCATGATTATATAATGTTTTGCAAAACTTTTTTTTTCAAGATGGCGGAATTATTTGGTAAAGTATTTTTATGGCCAAGATTGAATATATTTAAATGTCTACAAATATTGAACTATATTTCCATTTATATATCTCTTTTTTAATGGGAAGATACAGTAGGCCTAACAATTTATTCTCACCTATAAAATCAAGACTTTTATAACTCTGTTTTTAAGAATAAGAGCCAGATGTTCTATGCATCTCTCTAAAAACTAATCGTTCCAAAGTGTAACAGTGTTTTTTTTATTCACAGGATTTCGGACAATAACAACAGTTTTGAAGATTAAATGAGGATAAAATTTTAATCACCACTTTAACTTATCAAAATAAAGAAATTTGCAATGTTAATAAAGCAAAATGTTACTAAGAAATGCCTGATAAAACCTTTTATCTCCGCCATCATTAAAGCAAAATATGGAAAGAAATGTTTTGCCTTTCTATTCCAATAAAAAAATATTATTGTATAAATTTGGTCATATGCGTAAAACTCAGAAACTATCTCTATTCGACGACAACGGTTCCGCGGGATCAAGAATATTTGACCGATAATATTGCCTTATATTTTGATGAAATTTCGTAAAAATTTACACCGGTCCGGTTAAAGACATCTTCAAACCAAACCGTACTTGTGACACATGCAATGTGTCAAATGCAAAGTATAATAAGAAGAAACCCCCCCCACTCAAGTAGGGAGTAGGTCGGTTGGTCACAACCGTATATATTGACGTTCTTAATACAATAATTGGTTAGATGATCAGGACACATGTGGCAAAACCTCGTAGTGTATTTACAATTTAGCAGAACGGCTTTCCTTGGAACAAAAAAACGAGAAAAACCACAAAACTGCTAGCATTCTGGGACAGAGTAAAAATGCATGCACGCTTAAAGGGACCGAACAATGTAAAAACAAGTTGGGCTCATATGAAAGAGCTTGGAAAAGATTTTTGATAATTTTTTCGAAAAATTCTCATGCGTTCTCAAGTCATGCTTGATTGAAGTTTCATAGAAACGAGAAAATTTGCATTTTATGATTTTATAATGTTATTCTTGTGATGTAACTAGGACAAATTAGTGTGCAGTGCAGCCTTACTTGTTCGTGGTACTCGTATCAATAATACCCACAATCATACTTGACATTTTTATGATGGTTAGACCATGAAAATCTAGTGACATTAGAAAATATGCTATTTTGTCCTAGTGAAATCATAATTTATGTCATAAATTATTTTTTTAAAACTTCAATCGAAGATCACTTAACCCTAGTAGGACCGGGCTATTTTAATCGCTCTATGCCCCCCCCTCCAAAAAGTAGGAAAAGAATAACCAAATTGGATAAAAATTGGCATGCTAGTATAACTAGTTGTGAACTTCACTGTTTCATCAAAAATTTGTCGAAAAGTTGCTTAATTGTCACTAAAATCGATGAGGTCAGTAATTTTTTGCCAAAATTAGCCAATAAATGGGGTATATTAAAATAATTCTCATTATTTGTCCTTAATACCTTTTTGTATGTGTTTTTTGGAACTAACAGATAATTCACATTCATTTTTGAAAATTTTGCCCTGAAATGTCAAAATTTTTGGTCCAAAGTTCTTTAATTTTAGCAAAAATTAAATTTGTCTAGGACCCCCCACTAAGATTTTTGGAAATTTATTTATTGCTCAGTTAGAGCTTTTAACAGAGTCTATCTATGGTAAAAAATTTGAGCTAAGTTAATCAAGTGGTTCATTAGTTATATAACTTTGAATATTTGGCCAAAATCAGAGGGCTACAGCCAAAAAACGGAATTTCTGACAGTTTTTGGACAATATCTCCAGTTTAGGACGTCGAATCTCCATAAAATTTTGCACACAACTTCTTCAACATAACTTACAACTATATACCAAGTTTTAGCGAAAAATACTAAAAATGAGCATTTTAGGACCATTTTATTCCAAAAATTGTGTTATTTTGTTGACATATTGCTGACGTCATAAATCCGCCATTTTTAAAAATTTTGAAGTTAGTTTTAATGTAATATTTACATAATGATAAACCTCTATAAGAAGTATTAGTTCAATTATATGTATAGTTTAGGAGTTATTTAAGCATGAATTAGGGTATTTTTTGGGTAAAATATTCCCAATTTCTCTACTGGACCCCGACAAGTGGCCCGCTGAGCCAAAAATAGCCGGCCGACAAAAAAATTTTTGTCCGGTAACCGCCTTAAATTTTTAGAAGATTACATGTCACATTCCGGCCGGATAAAAGACCCCCGGTCCTACTAGGGTTAAGAAAGGATGAAAATTTTTCGAAAAAATAAAAAGATGCTTGGATAATTTTTCAATCTCATTCATATGAGCCTAACTTGATTTTACAGTGTTCAGTCCATTTAACAATTATTACTTTCATTTCATAAAAATAAAAAATATACCTCCAGAAGATTGAGGTTTATCACAAATAGTGTCTGCTACGGAGTCGATATCATCTTCCTCATCGAATTCATAATCAATGTTTTTTGTTTCAGTGGATAAATCTTTGACTTCACGACTTTTAATTGACTTTTCAGTAATATTATTTGATGTCGATTCAACGATTTCTTCACTATCCGAAGTGTCATCAGAGCTACTTGATATCTCATTTTCGATATCAAAGTCTTCGTCATCTTCTGATTCTGACTCCTGTATTAGAAAGTAACGAATTTTAAAGAATAGCAACAACAACAACCACATAAATTTTTGTCTGATTTTGATAATCCTTAATTTTAAAATTCATGATGTGCTTTACTTGGTAAAGATATTTGCTGTTAGTGGACTTAGACATAATGGTTTATTTCAGATGAGTTGCTTAGAATAGGAAAACCTCAGTACCACGTTGTAAACATTTATTTATGTCATAGTATAAAATTTTATAACAATGGATTAAAGCAAAATGCCGATTACACATTTCCCGAAATGATGTTATCAAGGCCAGAACAAAATTTAAAAACATTTTCATAGTTTGCATTTCCAGAATTCTGATATCTCACATGATTGTAAACTCAAATGTAAAAAGTTTCATTCAGTGTGTTAAACGCAAACGTTTTTAACCCTATTCGCACTGGGGGGGGGCTTTTTGTAACCGCGGGGTTTTCAATGTTTTGCCAAATTTTATCCTTTGGACGGTTTTGGACTAAATTTTGCTACTTTAAATTAAATCGTGTGTTTTCGGAAGACTAAAAAAAATAGTTTTGGGCCGAATTTGGGCCCATTATGACGTCATACCAAAAAATCTTTTTTTTTAATACAAAAAAATGATTTTTTTAATTTTTTTATAAATATTTTACCCGTTTTCTTAACAAAATTCATAACAACTTTTTAATGTTACTAATATAAACTTGTTTTTATAGAGATCATCTAGAGAGTCTAAAATCACAATTTTTACCGATTTTTGCTGATTTTTAATACATATTGCTGACGTAATCGAAAATGACGTCAAATTTTCAAAAAATTTTTTGCAAATGTTCTTTACATGACCGAAAACATTTAGGCAAATTTTCAACTCGATTGCTCTTTGTGTTCAAAATTTATAAAGTCATACACCAGCAAAAAAAGCCCAGTGCTAATAGGGTTAATAGTGCTTTAAAGGGATAGTTCACTACAAAAACAAGTTGGACCCTATTATTATATTACTTTATTATTAGAAATTTTGTTCCAAGTTATGCTTGATGGAAGTGAGAAATTGAAAAAAAAATAATGCAAAGGGGTGTTTGTTTAGGTGAGGATGTTATTTTCTGTGATGTTTTATAAGGCTTACTACATATAATATTTCAAAAGTAGGTAGTTATAGCAGTGATAAAATCTTTAACTGGAAATAACTGAGATAATAATTTAATAGGGTAATTTTTGTAGCGAACTATTCCCTTTAAATTTTCATATTTTCATGGAAACGAGGCGGGACTTGATATACATGACATTTTTAAGAGTTAAATTGCAAATTAAAGTATCATCAAAATTTAGTCTAAATTTGCAATTCGGGAAATATAACCTGACGTAAGACCACTTGACATCGAGTTGGTAAATACTCCCAAACACATATAAAAACTCAAACATTTGTTGTCCCGAACCGCATTCTACTGATACTAGTAACCTTGAAGCTTGGAGTTATCTGGAGTATATTACCAAATTTCACAGAGCGGGGCTTGGGCACGAGTATACATTCAAATGTGACAGATTTCTACTGCTCTGTTTATTTACATGGCTTATAGAGGCAATTTGTTTTTATTTATAAAGCAAATTAAGAAAAAAGAAATTATATTTTAAGATGTATAATAATATCCATAAAATAAGATTATTTAACTATAAAATTACTACATAATGGTTCATGCTAATGCAACTTTTCAATTAATTTGGTTGATGCAATGTTTTTAAATATGCACAATAAATATAATAGATGTATAATAAATATAATAAATATCTACATAAATAAAAAGGAAATAATTTAGTAAGAAAAGCATTCGTATATACACTAAATGGTTTAAGAAGTTTTCAAACCAATATGAACTAAAGATAATAATTTTCATTAAAAATAATATGTCTGAATTTAATAATTTGTCAATTTTAATTTATTGCATCGGAATTTTAATCTTTATATTTCTCTTACTAGAATTTCATTTAAAAGGAGGCCGGAGTTAAAATAAAATAGCCTTTGTCTCCTGACGAAGTGTAGAGTCTTCTAGACAAATCGATAATTGTCAGTTTTAAGTTTGGATGGATTCCGGCGTGCTTCTCGGTTGTATTTTTATGAAACACCGAACCTGCGACCCTTTTCTCGTACTCTTAATATGTTCTTTAAAACGCTCGCTTATACTTCTCCTCGTTTCCCCGATTTATACTACCGTAAACCTCCATAAAGAAGCCCTGGGCTTATACAAGGACAAATGACTTTTTTGATATTTGGAATTTTTAAAACTCAATGTTTACTTCAACTTAGGGAAATAACTCTTTTGCAGTTTACTTCAAACGACCAAATACAACGTTTAAAAACTGTTTTTAGTTAAAAATACACATGTATTAACAAAAAATAGTTAGTTATTTGGGGGGCTTATTTTTTTGGGCGGGCTTATAGACGGTCGTATTATTTATGGAGGTTTACGGTATGTGCAATCGATTATATGAACACAAGACCGTGTTTTGCATACAAGTTTTCTGTCGTCGTTCAAATTTTATATTCGAGGCATGCCGGGTTTCTACGGAATAGAACTCTTTTCCTTTCTCCAGTTATATAATTTAAATTTTTGGTGCCCTGTAAATGATTTTTTTAGTAATTAGTGATTTTGATTAGAGAAACTAGTTTTCTGCACATGCGATATCAGAACCGAATTTATACAATTGTTTTGATTCGAATATAATTTTTTGTCTGTGTTCAAACAAATATTCTTAAAAACCTTACATTTGTTTAAGGTTACCTATATTTATAGAAACTGTGGTTCAAACTTTCGTCTTTCAGACCCTTCTGAAATTGGAATCTAATTGAAATGCAAAAAAAGTATATTGACGCTAAATCGAAAAAAAATGTTGTAAACAACTTTTTTAGAAACTACACAGCCTCAACTAGCTGGAATTAGTAACTATAATAAAATAGAGTCTGCTAAATGCCGTGGTCGTGTGCTAGCGTGCTTGCGTTCTTTACAACATCGCCCCGATGATGCAATTAGGGCTAGCATCCCTCCCTCTCGATGCATGTTATTAGTCACGTGAAAGCAAAAATTCCAGAATTTAGTAAATTCACCTGATAATTTATTAGGCAAAAAACCGATGCCAAAACCTTTTTCGCAATGTGTAATTATAATTATGCATTATAATAAAAGGCACTATGTTTTTGAATCCCAAAGTTGAGGAGTATTTGCTAATAACGGTGGTACGAGACAAAAGGCGCAAACGGTTGAAATAGATTTCTCAAAAAAATGTGATTTAAATATTATTGTTGTTAATAAGAATGTCCATATACATAAGTTATTTTAGAAAATTTCTCGTTTTTGAGTTTTGATTGATCGGTATTTTACGATAAAAATCCAATATAGCCGCCGAAATTCGCAGAATAAGTGTCAATTTCCGCAAATCGCGGGATTAGGTATATTAATATACACACATAGTAATTTTAGCATATAAAGGGAATTAAAAAAATAATAATTATTTTTCAAAAAACTTCCCCATTCCTCCTTTATTTCTTATTCTTACCTCAGATTCCGATTCCGATTCGTACTCGTTGAATGAAAAGTTTTCATAACCACTGTCGTTGGGATGTTGAGTAGAACAATGGGGTACCTACAAATAATAATTTACTAAATTATTTTTCAGAACTTAAAATAAAATTCATGAAAGATTACAGAGAAATGAAATTATTAAAAAAGAACAAAGAAAAAAACAATACATTATAAGGTGTATTAATGGTGTCTGGTGACTTTTATAAACTACCTAAATTTTAATAATACAAGTTTATTTTCTCCAATATAGTACTTGGGTCCGGCCTGTCAATATGTTGTTTGCGGTGTTACGTCGTTCATTACCTCATTGAACCTGTTTTGAATGCCCTCTTCATATACAAAGGACTTATAGATCCGAAGAAAATCCCAACACCAATTAAACCATCAAATACAAGAAAATACCACAATCAGAGGCCCGTTTCACCCCAGTATGACAGCACCGTACACAGAGCACATGAAAAGTAAAGTAAAAGTAAAGTTTTTGTTTTTACGTGGTAAAGCTAGGAAATTGCACAATGTAGGCAATATTTCAACCTGGACCACGGGTCCGGTAGTGGCACCCATTTGTGCTACGGCTAAGATGAAGAAATTGAAATAGAATAATCGAAAATAGAAAAATTATAAATGTTGTGGCAACAGCTGGGTTCGAACTCACGACGACCCCGACGCGACAGTACAGCTCTATAGTGGTAGGTCTAGAGTGTAACGCGCTAAACCGCTGGGCCACACTACCGTGATATACAAGACAAGAGTGAACAGATATTTGCAGTTAATATAGCCAAATTTAGGTTGCAATACATACACACATAATAAGTGCACAACAATCTCCGATTTTGCAATATGGGGGTAAATTTACCCCGCCTATATAATTTTTGATTGTTTTAGTAGTTTATAGGCCTAATTTTCTGCACAGTACACATATAATACTAGATATAAATATTTAAAATCGCCGAGAAAAAAAATCTTCTATCACGTGATTAGTCGATGACGTCATCACATTTTCACAATCTACCTAAAATAGGGGATTTTCCAAAATATCAAAAAATAATATTGAAAGGAAGGCTATGGAATTATAGCTTTATCTCTAATAGTTATATTATGTCTAAGAATATTTCCGGTTGGTTATATTATGTCTAAGAATATATCCGGTTGGTTGGAAAACTGTAGGGTGAGCGCTTGAGATTTGTAGTTGAAAATAACTAATATCTGTAAATGGCTTTTAATTTTTAGTTCACATCTTTTAATGTCTAATTTGACAAATCCAGTTATTCTACTTCCGATAGTGCGATACGACGATAAAACAGTAGGACTCCCCTACTAAATAATACAATGACATTGCCATATTCTCACAGGAAGGTATTTTACATTCGCATAAGCTTAGCACTTTTCTCCGCTCCCTTGTGTGACCCAATTATCAGGAGTATACAAACAGTAAATTTTTGCGAGAATTCCTGTATGTCGCATACCCGTGTTACCCTATTGTTAAACCCTATTACCACAGTGCCACCACAGTGGGTCGTTTAGAGCAAAATAAATTAAGTTCGACGTCATAAAGAGGCCCGAAATCGGCACAAAATTAAAAAAAAAATCCTTTTCCGGGCAAAAACATCAGATTTTAGAAGAAATAGCAAAATCTAGTCCAAATTTGTCAAAAGGAAAAACTTTAGTGAAACTTTGAAAACCACGCAGTACAAATACTCCAGGAGCTAGGTATGCATTTCTTTATACTCTCGATTTGATTTTGAATGAGTTGTTCAAATGTTTATAGGATAGGGTCTTTGTAAATAAAGAAAATCTAAGGTACGTTTAAAAAGGCCCCCTTAGTACGAATAAGTTTAAGGATTTGATAGGGCCGGATAGAAATGTTATTTTTCTAATTTTGCTAGTGCGACGTATTTTAAGCAGGCTGAGCCGCCTCTTCGTCTCTCTTGTTCAAAATATACAATGTATAACTGACTATTCGTCTCAGATGTTTTTAATATTAGCGGACTGACAAGAATAGACAACAACTACACTTCTGATAAAAATATACAGACTCTATAAATAAATCGAAAACCCAAGAGGAATAAATATATAGCATTGTTTGACTCGAGTTATAGATTACATAATATAGAGTGGAGTATATGTTTACATCGGTTTATGGACATATTCAATATAAGTTTTCATTTTTATCAAATTTCGGAATAAAATTGGACTATTCCATCGTCGGGCATTTACTTAACCCTTAGAACCCGTATGACGCACATGTGCGTCATACGGTATATGACGCACATGTGCGTCATTTATACCTTCCTAAAAAATCACTTATTTCTGCCCAGTATTTCCTAATATTGCTATATCATCATATGTCATTGTAAAGTATATGAATTGGGCTTTCTAAAATTTATAACATTTTTAGGGTTTAGACTCTTTCATATCCAGTATAATGAGGTTGAAAACCTGTGACTTTTATGAATAAAAAAAATGGCGGTTGAATATGGCCGCGTTTGTTTACATTTTATTTTGAATAAAAACCTTTGCTTAACCATAGTATATACATGTTTATGGAATTAAGTT
>JAUOBW010237322.1:0-12010 GCA_032360285.1 Lepidozona retiporosa | reverse complement strand
CTAAATTTTGGTGTAAAGGCCCAGGATTCGATTCTATGTCACCAGATAGAAGCAGCAAAAGAAAAAGATGTAAGAGTGAATCAAAGTTAAAAATAAATCCGAGGGGATTTTTTAGCAAAATTGGCTTAATCAAATTTATATAACAATGTCCATTAGTCCTTGAGTCGCATAGGCTATTTACCAGAGCTAAATAAAGTAAAATAAAAAATCCTAAGTTAAATATAGAATAAACTAGCATAAAATAATATATACAGACAAATATTAGATAAAATAACCTAAAAATCCTAAGAAAAAAATGACCTAGAATGAGAAAAAAAGTGAAAACGCGAAAAATAGAAGCAAAAACGCAGAACAAAAAACGCAAAACAGAGAAAGCAAAAATAGTAATGTTGTTATTTGTAATATTATTATTATTTTTATTATTATTTTCATTTATTTCATATATAAAAGTGTGAAGCTGTAGTTGTAGAAGAAACAATTGCTTCACATTTTCCAGGTAGTCCATTGAATAAAAATCCATATTCCCACAATTATTCAAAATGAATTGAAAAACTTGCTGACCATAAAAAAGGGGCAGTGACATCTGTTTACAAAAATATAAAATACATAATATTACTAAATATTTGAATTTTTTTCTTCCTAACACTAGCAAACATCTCAAGAAAAACAGAAAAAAAGGAAGTGTGACCATTGGACTAACAGATTTTGAGGGAGGAGAGAATGTATTGTGACTGTTGTTGATAAACTTATTTGTATTATATCTAAACAAAATTGACATAGAGTTATTTTGTGGGAGAAATAATGTAGATTTGGTAAACTTTTTAGAATAATCAGGTATTAATGAATCAGAAATGCAACAATTAACTTTGTACTGACTAAAATTATCCATAAATTTGGTATTGTTTTGATAAAAAGTAACATGGGATGTTTTTTTGATGTACTTATTTCCACCCACTTCCATATCATGCGAAGAAACCTCAAATTTCTGGGCTGATGTAATTAGGCCGTAACCGGTAAAAATCAGACCAAAACTCAGGAGAGCCAAAGTAAACAAAAACAAAAAATGTTTTTTACACAGCCAGTAAAATATCTTGAATCGTACTGTTATGAATTTCAAAAATAGTAATAAGATTGAAGTTTCAAACCAAAACGGAATTCGTCTATCAGTCAAACACTTTAAAAATAGATAAACAGGTATCCCAAACCGTATTCGTATCAAATTCAGTAAATACAATGGTGAAAAAATAAATCTATATAAAACAAATTTTAAAATATAAATAACATAATAAATACAAATATACAAATTGGAGCATAGAAAAATATGAAAAAAGTTAAAAAATAGTGCAAATGATTTCCAATATGGTGTCAATAATTTAAAAAATGGCGTACAAAAATTCTTAATAAAAGTGATGATTATTGCCAAAAAAATCTCAGATATCAGATAATGTGAAAAGTCTGACAGCAAAAAACATAGCACACGCCCAACTGCGACAATCCCACTCCCAGCTAATGTAAGCAAATACATCAACATCCAAAATAAACATCCAAAAAATGAATATAAATTTGTGAAGTTGACATACCCACCTAAACCAGCTGAGACTGACAATGAGGATGTTGAATCTGTGAGCTTCCAAACTGTTGTGTCTACCTCTTCACAGATCTCCGCAGGTAAAGAAGAGCCTGTCGGTATTAGACAAGCATTGTTTACATTCCCTTTGGGGTAGTTAACAACACGCCGTTTACCGCTAGACTCTTTTTGACCAGCAGCAGATTCAGAAGAGTTAGGCACAACATTTTGAGTTCCACCATCACAATTAAAATATCCAGCAGGGGGCTCGAATCCACAATAAGATATTGCTTTTTTCTTACCCACCTGCTTTTTACCCCAAAAGCGACAATGGCTGTCAGAATTATCACAAGAAATGTTACCTGAAATCTTTTTGACTACCAGCATACGTTTAAATTCCATAAATAATTTTCGATTACCTAGTTCGTTTAGGTGTAAACCATCCGTCCAAAATAAATCATCCCGAATTTCACCAAACTGATCATGCCATGACTCGTGGTCAACAAAAACAACACCGACACTTCCACACATTTTTTGGACTATTTTATTCGTTTCTTCCACACGTTTCGTATAAAAGTGACCAACACGAGGGAGAATTCCAGACACAAATATGTTGACCAAGGGGTAGTTTTTACGCAGGTAGAGACATATTTCTAGCAAACCATCAGAAATTTTAGCAGGCAAACTATGATCGAGATTGTTTGTCCCACAATGGATAACGATTGAACGAATATTATTGTTGAAACGAACGTTCTTAATCCGCCAGAATACATTTTGAATCTTGTCACCACCAAGTCCACCATTTAAAAAATCACCAAAAGAATCAGCCACATTTTTGTAGCGATGTAATCCTTTTACGATCGAATCTCCAAAGATTACGAGATTGCACTTGCTTTTCCAAATCTTTTTCTCCAAAGCATAATGTTCATTCAGCCAACCATTTTTCACTCGCAGAGAAGGTCTTTTTGCTTCCTCAGACATCAGCTACAATGTACAGGCTTCCCACATAACATTCGAAATTAAAAGTAAAACATAAATAGTGTAATAAATATGAAAAAAACAAATTTATTCATAAGATAAAAATGGATTTTCAAACAAAAAAAATACTTTTTTTCATAAACAAGGAGAAGTCCCCATTCATCATATGAAGCCCTGGGAACGAGGTTGATACCCCCCCCACAAAAAATAAATAAATAATAAGTTAAAAGTTTGTGACCGAAAATAATGTGAAACTGTAAAATTATGGAAAAAAAAGCATTATAGCCTATATATATTTGGCCTTCGTATTACATCTAGGGAACTTAAAAATGTCTCCTTGATTTTATGTTTAAAACAGTTGTAATTCGTTGTTTTTTTCAACTCATCTGTGAGGGTGTTCCATATAAGAGGACCTTTCGATGACAGACAATTTTTTCCTAGATTAGTTTTTCGGAAGGGAGCAATCAACTTCAGATTGCTGTTGCGCAGAGGTATCCTCCTATTTTCAGAAACTTTAAAAACTTTAGACATGTAATTCAATTTAGGCTTACTACAGAATTTAAATGTGTGTGCAGCAATGCACTGATTCACCCTCATATCAACAGGTAGCCAATTTATAGCCCTGTACTGTTCCGTACCTATGTGGGCACGGTTATCCAAATTTAAACAAAACCTTATACATTTATTTTGTGCTGTTTTCAAGCGATCTTTAACTGATTTGGTAAGGCCTAAATACCATGCAGAACATGCAAAATCAAAATGAGGTTGAATCAATGCATTACATAACAGGCGTTTTAAAGCTGGTGTCAAAAAGGATTGTTTTCTATATAAAAATCTAAGTTTAGAATTTATTTTATTCAGAACATAGTGACTCATACTATCCCCACTCAGAGTTTGATCTAATATACACCCAAGGTATTTCACAGATGTGTGTTGCTTAATGGATGTACCTCTGTAGGAAATATTCAATGGATCCGCTTTTCTAGCTTTAATTTTGGATGAAAAAAGAATGCATTTAGTCTTATCCTCTCCAAAGTGTACACTTAGTTTGTTATCAACAAACCATTCACAAAGGTTCGCAAAATTTCTGTTTAAAGCGTTCTCTATTTCTTTTACATCTTTACTCTGAAAGATTAAACAGGAGTCATCTGCATAGAGAAGTAAATCACAGTCTAGCGCTTGTTTCATATCATTGACATAAATTAAAAACAAAAGAGGACCCAAAATGGATCCCTGAGGAACTCCACATTTTACTAACTCCTCATCAGAAAATTCTTTATCGATTTTTACCCGAAATTTCCTATTAGAGAGATAAGATTTGAACCAAAACACAGAATTTTCAGAAAAACGCATACATTTTAATTTATCAAGTAAAACCCCATGATCAATTGTATCAAAAGCTTTTTGGAGATCGATAAGTATCATTCCGGTGTGACATCCTTTATCAAAACCCACCGAAATTTTATTGTGAAGATATGACAAGCAAGTATCAGTAGAGAAGCCCTTTCTAAATCCTGATTGGAATTTATAGATTATTTCCTCTTCTTCGAGAAATTGCCTAGTTTGGCCCTCAATAACTTTTTCAAAAATCTTTGATACAATCAGTAACAAAGATATTGGCCTGTAGTTTTTTGCTTCGGTTTTGCTCCCCTTTTTAAATAAAGGAGAGATTTTAGCAATTTTACATTTGTCTGGAAACATTTTAGTCCTAATTGAGAGATTTATAATTTGAGTCAGAGGCTTCTTAACAGAGGCACACCCATCCTTAATGAAAACAGATGATATATCATCAAACCCTGGTGACTTATTCAATTTCAAATTATCAATTATGTTTTCAACTACACCCTCGTCTACCCTTGCAAAGTGAAATTCCTTTGAAATGTTAAATGTGCTATAAAAGTCTAAAGTTTTCTCAAAATTATAAATATTTGATGCCCTTGGAAGAAGATTCAAGAGATTAGTAGAAAGATTTCCAAAAAATTCTTTAAAAACATTTGCAATCTTATGGTGATCAAAAACAAATGCATTGTTTTGTTTTAGGCAAAAATTAGATTGAGAAGATGGGTTTTTCGATTTAGTCACTCCTAAGTCTTTCAAAGATTTCCAAAGATCTTTAGAATTACCTATATTTGCATTTAATTTATCTGTGTAAAAGGATTCTTTTTTCCTATTCATAGTTCCAAGAGCATCAATTTTAGCCCTGCTAAATAGTTCTTTATCTGCTTCAGATCTTGTCCTTTTAAATTGTTTGTATAATTTGTCTCTTAATGCTATTTTTTCTGCAACTTCCCTGTCAAACCATTCTTGAGAATTGTTTTTAACCTTAGCTGTTTTGAAGGGTGATATTTCATCAATAATTTGTTTAAACTTTTTTAGGAAATCATCAAAGGCCATGTTAACATTATCAAAGTCCTCATAATTTGGAAAATTTATTTGGCTGAGTCTCTCATTTAGCAATAACTTGCTATAGTTACGCATACTTCTGAACCTTATGTACCTTTCATTACCGGATTTATATCTAACTATTTTACGAGTACAAAAAATAGGTTGATGATCTGAAAGAGAAACTTCAAGTGATCCATGTTGAGTGATTTTCTCTGAAGCATTAGTAAGAATGTGGTCTAATAAAGAAGATGTAGCTGATGTTACCCTCGTGGGGACACGAATTATCTGGGCTAGCCCAAATGTGGAAGTAAATTCTTTATATTTTTGTAAAAGGCCAACTTGATTTATAAATCTGTTATCAAGAATATAGTTATTATCGTTATCCAAAAGATTAACGTTAAGATCACCTAAAATAAATAAGTCTTTCCTATCCTCGTGGATGATGTGCAATGTTTGAGTTAAAGATTCAAAGAAGTTATTAACATCTGGTGGTCTATATACTATGCCAACGGTAAAAGATTTTGTGTTAGGGAGAAGGATATCTACAAATATGTTTTCAATGTCATTTTTAGGCGAAATATCATTGAAACTAAGGTTATCTCTGATGTAACAGACAACACCACCACCAAATCTGTTACGGTCTTTCCTTAAAATTTGATAACCACGGATTTCTATTTCACTATCATCTACAGAGCAGTCAATCTTACTTTCAGTAATTCCAATGATTGCTGGGTTGGAATTAGTTGCAATCTTCCTCAGGTTTTCAATTTTGGGTAATATACTGTTTATATTTAGATGGATAAAATGAAGACCCTTTTGCCTAAATTTGCTGGTATTCTTCTAAAATGTTTTCTAAATTTAATTCCATCATGGGGCCTGGATTGAATTCAATGTCGCTAGATAATGTAAACAGGAGAAATGTATGAAAAATAATTAGTCCTAAATTGATATACAAATTGCAATTGTTGAGTGATAAATTTTGAAAGGATGTTTTATAATTTTTTAGAGAAGTTGCAAAGATGAAAATTTTACCATTAAGCAGACCGCTTTCACTATTTAACAAAGACATATAAACTATATAAATCTTATATATTAAAAAAATAAAGTTATAAAATATATATACCTAGAAATAATAAACTAATAATCCAAAAATATAAAACTAAAACTTTTTAAAAAATGAAAAGAAGAGCTTGGAAAACAAGGAATGGAGAAAAAAGGCTGTGAAAAAATTGTCCATAAGGACAAAAAAATATGATTTATTATTTTTAATATTTTTATTTATTTTATTGTTATTTTTATTAGTTTTAAGTACTTTTTTTATACTTTGTTTTTAACAGACACGTCTCATCTGAGAATTTCAAAAATTTCATTGAGAAAAATTTCTATTGTCAAAGTTATTAAGTACAAAATAAAATATACATGGTAACAAAATTTGTATACAGTAATATGCTAAAGATAATATCAAAATAAATTTCAAAAATCTTATTTTTAAAAATAATTTCAAATATATAGTCAGAATCCTTGCAAAAAACGAGGCCATCTGATTTTACAGAAAAATCATCTTCTACTGATGTCATCTCAATAATTTGTCTTTCTGTTTCTTTTAGATTTAAAGTATAGTTACGTATTAGTTTACATATTAGATTAGATTTTGTTGAGTAAACATCGTTTATTACTCTGAGCTATAAATATTTCTAATTAATTAAAATTATTATTATATTAAGTTATTTAAACTACATGGATATTACTATCTTGTGGATTGGTTTATGGTGAGAATTTATACCAAGCGATTCCATACAAACCATTCGAGAAAATTCTTAATCGACCTCATTGATACCTTTGACAAAGAAACATTGCTCGATAATCAAATTGTTATTGACCAATCCGATCCTTTGAAGTCACTTCGAAGGCGTTATAAAGCAGCTAAATGCTATCAGGATATTTACCTTCTGTCGTTGTCTATATATGAAAACCAAATACCAACAAACAAGAATAATAGACATCCCCCGGTAATAAATACTCTGGAAGTTTCTTTAATTTCCAATTTAACTGAGATCCTTGCAACAAATAAAAAAATTCTTAAAGAGAATCAATAAATGAAGGAACATATATCTTCTCTTGAACGTAAAATCGAATTACAAACGAAAGCTACTTTAGAAGTAGAGATTTTCGCAGAGAAAAACTTTTGCGCATTTTGGCCAAATACGCGAAAGTTCATCCGCGCGAAATTTTCATGACATGGCCATCCGCGATAGTTTATCCACGCGAAAAAAAGTTAGAGTCGCCTTCCGTGAAAGTTTATCCTGGGGAAAAACATGTAAAAATTTACAAGTTTTCAACACGGTTAAAAAAAACCCTACCTATTTTAATCAAGAAACCAAGATTTTGCAAAACCAGAAAAAAGAAATACCCTCAATTATTAACAATGAAAGTATACACTAAACATAATATACAATGTAAGTTAGTCAATTTGAATTACTACGTCTTTCGACGCGTTTGGTTAAGCGCTAAACCTATTTCGAAAATCCAATTGCTTAGACTGTGTTTTCTTAGGTGGGCTGGGTTATTTCTGACTCGTTTCTTTCCGGTTTTTTTGAATATCGATCTTCATTTTCGTTTACGAAACCACCGAGTATCTCCTCATTCTTTAGCTCCGATTGCTTTTCCTTCGCCTTCTGTAAATTTTATTTGTAGGCCAAATGCTAGTAATCGTAAAATTTCTGGACATTAAAAAGAGACTAGAAAAACTTTATTTTCCATTTAATGAGCATCTGCGAAATTTTCTTTCTGGAGCCATCCGCGAAAGTTTATCCACGCGAAATTTTTCTGCTGGGGTCTTCCGCGAAAGTTAATCCAGAAAATTTCGGGCATTTCTTCGGGCGTGAAAGTTTGTCTCCGCGAAACTTTCTACTTCTAAAGTATTGAAGAACACATCGCTAATAAAAAAGAATTTCCAAACATTACTTCGAATACAATTAAGAGTTCGAAAAACCGCAATCATGGAAGCAATTCAGATTCAAATGAATCTAAGAAATAGTCTGGCCTAATAATATCAATCTCGCACCACTACGACTCCTATAGAAAATAATACTAGTGCAGTTGCTAATTCTGAAGGATTCCAACAGGTCGGGAAAAATAATCGTATTGTCAAAATACTGAACCACAAAATCCCCCGTCTAAGGAGCAAAATAGCAAATCAAAGGGTCCAGTTTAAGGTAAAAAAGTTACAAATTAATAGCTGGAGAAAGAAAACCTCGTACATTTGACGTATTGGTGGTGTAAATATTGAATGTACGATTGAGTCACTGACATCAAATATTAAATCTGAGCTGAATGATGTACCTCTTAACGTAATAGATAATCGCATTAACGAACACAACCGTTCTTTTAAAGTTACATAGTAATTCATTTTGAAAAGCAGGGAAGTAAATATTATAGTAAAACCATATCGTGTTAGAAATTTTCGCGAAAACCAAGCTCCTCAGGTTCATCACAAATAAACATGCCTTTCAAAAGAAATAAACGTTGTATCTATTAACACTCATGGCTATAAAGGAAATGTCCTATACATAAACAATGCTACATAATAATGACATTATTTTTATATCTGAACATTGGATATCAAAATATGAATCCTTTCTGCTAAACAATATATCGTCATCTCATCAGCTATTTATTCGGTTCGCACAAAAAAACACCTCTGGTCGACCTTTTGGGCAGTGTTTCTTCGTCAGAAACGGGTTATTCGACAATCTATAAATTATATTTGAAGATAATAACATTATTGCAATCAAACTAGATTTATAGGGAAATTCTTACATTCTAGCAGGTGTCTATCTTCCAATATGTCGTGATAACTGCTCTATTGAAAAATATAACATATCTTTATCGGCATTAAAAAGTATTTATGACCAGTACGGCCACGAATGTGAAATAATAACTTTGGGTGATTTTCAATCTTTCCCGGATAAAATATTTGACAATCTACTAAGGTCTCACCATGTTCGTAATAACTTCTCCTCTATACTAACAAATGTCCTTGAGGAAAACGAACTAACTTTTGCTGACGTTAAAAACTGCGAGGGTCCTAATTACACGTACAATCACGCTACACTTAACCACCAATTATATGGAACAGTCTTGCGGATGATTTGAAATAAACAACTAATTATAATACTTTTAAACATAAGATTAAGGAAATATTTATAAGCTCCTTGGATGTAATACGTAGACCGAACATATATAGGTTATAGGGCTAACCTTAGACCCCTATAGAGGATCCCCTGTAATTTATCCTTTTTCCACACCACCTTCGTTTTATTGATTTTAATTCCCTGAATTTTTAATTCGTTTTATTGATTTTAATTCCCCCACTTTTCCTAACTGTCCAATTATTAAGAATTTAAGTTGTGGATAGTTAACTACGTGTAACTCTCCAACTATAATAGATCTTAACGATTGGAGAGTTACGGTTAACAGTAACTCTCCTGCAATTTAGGTAACGATTGGAGAGTTAAACTAACTGCAACTCTCCAACAATTGTTAAAGTTAACGATTGTAGAGTTACGTTAAATGTAACTCTCTAACAGTTTTTAAAGTTAAGATTGTAGCTAACTCTCCAACATTTTTTAAAGTTGGGGAGTTACGGTGAACAGTAACTCTCCGTCGATGTTTACATTTAAAATTTGTAGAGATATAGTAATTCTCCAACTACAGTTAGAATTAGCAGTTAGATAGTTACTATTACTGACTTACGAGTATAGTGAGTTGGAGAGTTACTGTTAAATTTAATTCTCCAATCGTTAACTTCTTTAACAGTTGGAGAGTTACTGTTAACCGTTATTCTCCAATGGTTAACTTAAATTATAGTTGGAGAGTTACATTTAGTTAAATCTCCACAACTTAAATTCAAAATAATTTGAGAGTTAGGAACTTTGGTCGTGTAACTCTCCACTTTTTCCGTAACTCTCACTTTTTCTTAACTCTCCACTTATATACACTGGTTGTAACTCTCCTTCTGTTAGTTTCAAATATATTTGGAGAGTTAAAGAAAACCTCTAAACTCTCCATCCGTTATTTTCAAATATACTTGGAGAGTTAACGTTTTAAATATTTAAAATATTTTTGGAGAGTTAGTAAAAACCTAGGTTGGCAAGAGGGAAATAATTTCGTACCTCTCCACTTTTTCCCATAACTCTCCACTTTTTCCCATAGGCTTTTTTTGGAATAATACGGAATTTAAAAGACACTTTACAATAATATAAAAAACAATATAATTTTGTCACTGATTTGTATTCAAACTCCACTGTAATAAACAATAGAGAAAAAATATATCTTTTTCACTTTGAGTTTGTGAAAGTTTATTTTTATCAATAGCCATTGTCACGCTGAGATCACTTAATTTAAATATATCATTTAAATGGATATTTATATTAAGTGATCTTGTGTGACAATGGTAGATCACTTAACTTTTAGACTCCGCTGTATTTTGGGGTGGCCGGGTAAGTAAGTAAGTATTTTGTTTAACGTGATAGACCGACAAATTATCATAGACAATATTTCCAGACGGGTCACGGGTAAGGTTGTCTGCAGTGTTCTTAACAAAAAAACACTTTCTATCAGAATGTCGCCACAGAAATAATGAAACCATTTTTGAATATTGTTTTTATATAACATATTTATAATATTAATGATCTTTGAAAAAATATAGTAAATTATTAACAGAATTAGTGTAAAACTTTACAAATAGGTTAGTCTAAAATCTATAAACTTTACATAAAATCGCTACAAAAATAATCACTTTGAATAAATTACATGACACGATTACGATAAGTTGCTTACACTAATTATCCAATCATGAGTTGTTCGATTTTAAGGTTTATCACATCCCCGGACCACAGTCATAAACAAGTACATCTTAACTTGGATCCCAGAATTAAATATACACAAAATTCTAACGTACAGTTTTAGGAAAATTTGAAAAATGTTATTTTCAGTCCCAAAATGACAATATTTGGGCTCAGTATCGAAAAACGATAATTTTCGACAGATGGCCATATATGGGTCAAAAGAAGCGCTCTATGGTACTATTAACTTAATGCAAAATTTCAAGAAAATATAACGTGCGGTCTCTGATACAATTCGTGCGGTCTCTGATACAATTCGAAAAATGTTATTTTCGGTCCCAAAATTACCATATTTGGCCATTTTCGGGTCTCTAACGGGGCGACGAGGTTTTTTTTTTGAAAAAGTCTACAGACTTTGAAATCATATCGAACGGTTTTTGCCAAAAGTACGTGACTGACGGCCGTGAATTTATAGGACCGTTACCGGCTTTGCCGGTGTCCAATATTAAATAATTCAACTCTAATTTAACTTAAATTTGCCTAAAATTTCATTTATTTCAAATTTCTGAGTTAAAAATGTACTTTTTTCGATGCTTTTTACGAATCGCGAAAGTTTATCACGAGAATTTTTTCCAAATTGACTATTCGCGTAAGTTTATCTTGCGAAATTGCAATCAAAATAGTTTATCTCTCGAAATTTCAATCAAAAAAGTTTATCTTGCGAAATTGCAATCAAAATAGTTTATCTCGCGAAATTGCAATTAAAAAAGTTTATCTCGCGAAATTGCAATCAAAATAGTTTATCTCACGAAATTGCAATCAAAATAGTTTATCTCACGAAATTGCAATAAAAATAGTTTATCTCTCGAAATTGCAATAAAAAAAGTTTATCTCTCGAAATAGCAATCAAAATAGTTTATCTCTCGAAATTTCAATCAAAATAGTTTATCTCACGAAATTGCAATAAAAAAAGTTTATCTCTCGAAATTGCAATCAAAATAGTTTATCTCACGAAATTGCAATCAAAAAAGTTTATCTCGTTAATATTATTGGAAGACCATATGCACAAACAAAACATAACTTCTTTTTCAAATTTAATTTTTAATTCTGCCTCTTCCAAGTTTACAACAAGTAAAGCATTTCGTTTCTTACCTGGTAAAAAGAGATTTGGACCTTATAAAAACATCTAGACTGTCAAGCCAGTCGCTTAAAATTTTTTATCCAACCACGAAAT
>JAUOBW010237211.1:0-12014 GCA_032360285.1 Lepidozona retiporosa | reverse complement strand
GCGCATCGAAACAGTGCCGCGATTGTTACGTTATTTTTCGTTAAATTTTTGAAAAACCTGACACTTAAGGGGTTAACCCGCTCGGCCAGACTACCTGGTCCATATTTTTATTCGATTTCTAGACTGTGAAAGGGGTAACGTTCACTGATTGGTTAAAAGGAACAATCAACACTGAATTAAGACAACAATATTATATTAAAATACATCAACAATTTATTTTCTAATTTATTACTTTCGGCTAAGCCTCGATATAGCACGAAATAAAAACATTCATTTAAAAACAAATTTAAGATTTTTTTACAAAGATGCTTAAGAAAGGAGATATATACAATTCTAGACATTTTTTTGCACGTGTAACAAGCACTTTATATAAAGTTACCGATATTATGGTTTTAAGCCACAAATGCTAAGCTTATGCGCGGCTCAATTATTTCCTGCACCCAATTTATTTAAAAAATGGTATTAATAAGTATTAATATTAACCCTTTTTAGACCCCGAATGACGCCTTTAGGCGTAATTTAGCCGACACCCATTCTTGACGTCATATCTCAAGAAATATCTAATTTCATGAAAATCCGAATACACTTTCTTCCTTCCATTTTAAATTATCTTTGGAATTGCGTTTACAGAATCAAAATCGGAATAGTGGTCCACAAGTTATGACCCTTTTAATTTTACAAAATATTGCCAAAAATCTCTTTTTAAAAAAAATGCTTCGGGTTCTAAGGGTTAACGCCATTTAATACCGTAAACTGACACAGATCAGCACACTCGGATATACGCCCACATTTTATAACCCGTTTATCCCCCACACGGCAAGCGTCTATAGACATAAATCACAATAAGGAGGCGTCTATTAGAAGCGGATTTTATCCGATGCATTACGATAAATGAAAATAAAACGCATTAATGTTGCTAGTAAATTTAATTACTTGATGCAATAAAAGACTACGCAATCGAATATTTGATACCACGTGATAGGCACATGACTAGAATATTTGATACCACGTGATAGGCGCATAACTAGAATATTTGATACCACGTGATAGGCGCATGACTAGAATATTTGATACCACGTGATAGGCGCATGACTAGAATATTTGCATGATATATAAATAATAAATTAAAACTAACCTCAACCAATAAATAAAAACTAATTAAAACTATTCAAGTATAAACAAATATTATAATATATTTAAAAGATTTTTTTCCAAAATATTTTTCTATTTTACACACCCTTGCAAACATGGTTCTGTCCCATTCTTAAAAGTTAAAGAAGAATTTTCATTTTAAATGTAAAGAGTATTTCACATTTCTATTCTCTACTTATCTTCTATACACCTAAACAATTTTTGAAATAAGCAAAATACATATAGAATTCTTGACCTTCTAAAAAGTTTGTGGTCAAAAAATAGTGTTGTGAACCTTTTTAAGTCATTAAAACTCAACGAGATTTACCTAATTTATCCAAAACGAGAATTTTAATATATCTTCTAGATATTCTTCATGAAAAAGGACATCTGTTCACATTCACCCTAATCAGATACCAAATTTTAAATGAATTCCTTTTTCAGAAATTTTAGGGTCAGATAGGGTTTTGAAAGGCAATGAAATATTAAATCGTTAATCACCAAACACGCTATCGCTTAAATAGTTTGTGGAAATATTCATACGCATTTCTATTGTGAAGGATCCGGATCTACGATCTAATCTCATAAAAAAAAAATCAGTGCGCCCTCCTAAGATCCCGCAACCTGCAACATTTTAAGATCTACAAAATCTTTCGCAAAAATGAGATTACTCCTCAGGGCACGGAAATTTTTCTTTAGGCGGTTCGTTACAATTTAGCATTACGTCATTAGTTTTAAAAACTTTAAATTACATTCATGCAAATAAAAATCAACTGCGCAGAATATAATAAAGAGCTGGGGATTTTACTTGCATAAAATAACTGTTTCAAGCGTCCATTCACAAGATATATATACTTTCTGCTGCACACATTCTAAGCACGGAAGTACACATCGGGGAAGGCTACACGTGATATTCTCTGATTTATTGACCGAAAAAAAGTCACACGTCAAAGGACTTCACAGACGTCATTCGTCATCATCTCGGACTTTATGAAATGGGGAGTCATTTGGGAAATGGACATCTCCATCATGCGTGTCACTTACATGAGAGAATTCGTCATACTCTGTTTCGAACGAAGAGTGACTATAGTGATCGAGTTTAGAATCAGTGTTATCCGCAGTCAATTCGTAGTCTATGAAAGCATTCGAATCGTAAGCAGGATGCTGAGAAGTGGTCCCATCAATAGCGTCCATACCTTCATCGATAGCGTACATACCTTCATCGTTTAAAACTAAAGAATCGATCTCGTCATCGGTTTCAGGTGTGTAGCTGGAATACGCTGTTGTAAATTCGGACATCGATTCCTTTGTGTAGACAGTATCTTCGAGGTTGCTGTTGAAGACGATGTGCCTATTGGGCGAGTCCGCCTCGTCTGACCCGTCACTCGAACTCCCTTCAGTATACTCGTTCATTTTAATAGTTCCCGTACATACGTCGGATAGCATTTCCGATGAATCGGAGATGGTTTCCGATGCATTATAGCCAAAGTCTTTCAAAATAATGTCTTCCTTTCCAGTAATTATCTCATCCATGTTGTCTCTGTCCACATCTTCGGTATAGTATAAAACGCCATCGTTTTCCGGTGCTTCATCTTCATTCACGGCCAGATCTTTATCATAACAGTTTCCAATACCGTTATCAATATTGGTGACGTCATCTTTAATCGTTACGATGTTACCTATGTCAGAAGAAACTGCAGTGTAATCATAATCTTCTTGTTCTTCTCCGCAGAGGTCTTTGGATATGCAAGTTTCATCAGCAACTTCCGTACTTAAATTTTCTCCAATATTTGTGTACATTTCACCGACGAGGCCAGTTACTTCTGCACTATTCGTGTGTACTTCATCAATGACGCCACTAAGGCCTTCACTATTTGTGTACGTTTCATCAGTAACGCCAATAACGTCTACACTATTTGTAAACATTTCACCAGTAACGTCTTCACTATTTGTAAACGTTTCTACAGTGACACCAGTAACGTCTCCAATATTTGTAAACGTTTCACAAGCAACGCCAATAACGTCTACACTATTTGTAAACGTTTCATCAGTGACGCAAGTAACGTCTTCACTATTTGTAAACGTTTCACCAATCACACCAGTAACTTCACTATTTGCAAACGTTTCACAAGCAACGCCAATATCGTCTCCACTATTTGTAAACGTTTCTCCAGTGACGCACGTAACGTCTTCACTATTTGTAAACGTTTCACCAATGACACCAGTAACGTCTTCACTATTTGCAAACGTTTTACGAGCAACGCCAATATCGTCTCCACTATTTGTAAACGTTTCACCAGTGATGCAAGTAGCGTCTTCACTCTTCGTGTACGTTACAGAAGTAGCTTTCACACCTGTACCATCCAAACTATCAGATCCTTCAAATATCAAATCTTCAATTGAATTCTCAGGATTTTGAAAATCTTCATTTTGGATGAGATTTTTGTTTTCACTCAACTCATTATTTGAAAGACTAATTTCGCATACGTCAGCAACTCCAACATGAATTTGTTCATCAAATGTTACAGATTTCTTTAAATTATTGCAATTCGATGCCCCATCTTCAATCAATTCACTCGTGTATAAATCATCTTCGAAGTCCGCTTCGCTTTCTATTTCTTTTGAAAACGTTTCATTTGTATCCCACAATGCACCGCCCAAATCATCATCCAGTTTTCTGGTGTATTCAGAGTCTAGAGAGTGATCTAAGGAAGTTTAAACGTAAATAAATATTTATGAACGAAAATTGTCTTTTTTGTATGTAGTGTAGTTGTAGAGGAAAGTCACGTGGTGTCAGTGTTCGTCTAAAATTAACAAAATTCAAAATAATCCACGGTGTCCTGTTTATAAATTTTACCGAACTTAATTTTCAGTCAGTTGTTTCACAGTTAATGGGTTAGAATTGACAGATTTTGTTCCGTTTAGGGCCCTTGAGCCTAGAAAAAAATGTTTTTGTTACAGAGTGGCTTACCAATAGAGTAATCACCTAAAGAGAAATAAAAGAGCCAAAATGTTGATATCCATGATAGAATCCCTAGTACTTCAATGCGGTAAGATAGTCGAGTCCCTGGAAATAAGATACAGCCAAGTAGCTTATTACACTGTGAGGTTTCTTCTGTAAATCATGATATGCATGGGAACATCTAGTTCGTTGCACCCTATGGCTTTCTCTTACATGTGGACAAACAATGGAGTTAAAATAAGGACTCACAATGTAAAACGCTGACCTAGTGTCAGTAGAATTTAGAGCCATTACCAAAACAAGTGTACAATTGGGGTAGCAAAATTAAACCACAGTGCGACGACAAACCTAAAACTTAGAATCTCAGGAAATTGGGACATTTTTGTTGTGTAAAACAAAAATTTCTAATCAAGAGGCTGGTTGCACCGATAACGGATCTTTCTCAACAATGCCATTCGTTACATGTGTAAATTTCCTTTGTCTGTGTCTTAATTTATGTCTATGATTGTAACGGGTATTAGTGTAAATAGGCCTTTGACTACTACAATCGTGGTC
This sequence comes from Lepidozona retiporosa, assembly GCA_032360285.1. Lineage (NCBI taxonomy): Eukaryota > Metazoa > Mollusca > Polyplacophora > Chitonida > Ischnochitonidae > Lepidozona > Lepidozona retiporosa. The sequence goes on along the minus strand of JAUOBW010237211.1, from coordinate 7,366 downwards.
TAGTGTGTAATCAACATTAAAACGGATAAAACAGTTAGAAGCTGTTCTGAAGTGGACATGGACGATCGCGTATTGTAGCTAACAAAGATAACGGTCTAAAGATCGAAAACCTTAAGCTTTCTTTCCGTTTAGGGGCTTTAGGAATGGAAACTGATATTACTAAACGTTCGTTTTAAAATTCATAATAATATTTCACAATCGGTGCAAAATCTTTCGTTAAAAATCGAAAAGGAAAAGTGACCCAAATTTTCATAAATAATTCATAAAAAATCATGGCAGAATCTAAACAAATCTTTTTGATAAATAAAAACAAGCACTAGTGACTGATGGACTCCCTGAAATTTACTATACTGTCAAGAGTCACAAAAAGTAACGAACGAATTGGGTTAAAAATTAAATAACGTTGATTTTAGGCCTTAAATCCCGTTTTCAGGAAAATGCAGGGCAAATTTATGCCCCGAAAAAAATTTCAAACTTTTTTACATGCTAAAACAGTCAGAAATATTATATTTTATGATCATAGAGCACTTCTGCGAAATCGGAACATAATTTATTGAGAAAAGTGCGATAATATTCGTTAACCTATCAAAAGTGCGATAATATTATTTTAGACTGGTCGTTAACCCTATCAGTACCGGTGGAGGGTTGCCGCAGATATATGACGTCAGCAACATGTCAGCATAATTTTTGAAATTTTTACTAAAAGCCCCATATTTTGGACAATTTATAATATTTTGACCTGAATCTTCGCAAATAAGTTTGTTATGGTGGTGAGAAGCGAATTTGAGCTCAATCCGATAATTGTCCGTAATGCCGTTTTCAGGCACTCGCCCACTGTTTCGGATAACTTTATGCAAAATTAAAAAAAAGTAATGAACTGATTTCGAGAAAAATTGACTTGATAAGGGGACTGGATACTGGAAAATAGAAATATTCAAAATGTTGTAGCCGAAATATTCATCTTTAATATTTTCTAACTTGATAAAAAATATTGGAAAAAGTGGAATAGTTTGAGAAATAAAGAAAAAGCTGATTTTTGACAGAAAATTACCTATTTAGGGGCGAAAGGACTGGAAACAAAAAAGTCATCATGCTTAAATTTGGGTCTGGAAACGAAGTTTTTCCAAATAATAATTTCTAACATATTTGGGAAATTTAAAAATCTGTTTTTTTAATGAAAATGAACCGTTGGGGGTTCGGAAACGAAACTGCTTGTAACTATATTCCACTAACTTGATGAAAAACTATTTCGAAAAAATTTGATTTTATAATATGATATAATAAAGCCAGATTTTTACTAAATAATGCTAATGAAATTTTCCAAGTAAGTAATTCACATTCGTATTGACGTCATCAAAAAATTTAAAATCATTTTCAAAGTTTCTATTTATATAATTCCAATGTGTCATATAATTATAAACAAAACCTGAAAGTTTCATTAAATTTGGTCCATTCAAACGGAAACGAGGCGGGACTTGATAAAGTTGAAATTATGGAGGGTTTTGTTGTAACTTTATTGATCTAGAAAATATACTTAATTTTTTTCAATTTATACAATAAATAGTATGTTAGCATATTTTTAACTAACGAATCCAAAAACCTACGCCCATTTAAAGTAAAAAAAACTCTATATCAAAATTTAAGTCTAAAATTGCAATTCGGGAAAGGTGTATTGATGTAATTTTAATATACCAACAAACGAGAGTTTTAAATATGTGGTCATATGCATTCTCTCTATGCAACACGCCAATTTTTATAAAAATATACAGATTTCAAAAAACAATATATTGAAAAAAGTATTTTTCGTTCCCATATCCCAAATACACCAAACTCAGACTTGGTGTGACGGGGAATTAATTTTAATACCTTAATCTCTTGCATTTTTGACTTGGGTGTATTATTACAGTTAGAAAGCGTAACCAAACGCAACCTGTTTGGAGAAGTTATTATTCACTGGAGAAATAAAGACTATTGTTTAGGAATTAACCGTTTGAAATGTTTATTATTAAGATTATATAATATAATTAGTTTATTATTTGTCTCCAAAGCTGTGCTTTAAAGTTTACACAAAGTGTTTTGTTTTTAGTGGTAAAGCATTAACCAATAAAATGTGAGGATGTGTTTCGTTAACCAATAAAATGTGAGGATGTGTTTCGTTAACCAATCAAATGTCATGATGTGTTTCGTTAACCAATCAAATATCATGTTGTGTTTCGTTAACCAATCAAATGTCATGTTGTGTTTCGTTAACCAATCAAATATCATATTGTGTTTCGTTAACCAATCAAATATCATGTTGTGTTTCGATAACCAATCAAATGTCATGTTGTGTTTCGTTAACCAATAAAATGTCATGTTGTGTTTCGTTAACCAATCAAATGTCATGTTGTGTTTCGTTAACCAATCAGATGTCATGTTGTGTTTCGTTATTCAATCAAATGTCATGTTGTGTTTCGATAACCAATCAAATGTCATGTTGTGTTTCGTTAACCAATCAGATGTTATGTTGTGTTTCGTTAGCCAATCAAATATCATGTTGTGTTTCGTTAACCAATCAAATGACATGTTGTGTTTTTCATATTTACTTAATTTAATTTCAAGTTTACCTATTTTAAGTTAATATTTACTTATTTTATCAAAAACTTACTTATTTTAAGTTCATATTTTATAATTTTGAGATATAATGTCTACATTTAAGTCATTTTGACTTATTTTAATTGTATAAAATTAGTGAACTAACCTGAAGATCCAAAGGTAGCAGTATCTGACATCGGTGTCATCGGCGTTTCTTCGTCGTAGTTTCCGTCCAACTCTAGAATTCCAGGTGGGCTTCCTTCAGTCCCAACAGCTTGTACATCTACGTTATCTGCGTTCGATTCCAACGGCGTTTCATGTGATTGTGAATCGGCCATATTGACATTTGCATATAGATCATCTTGTTCTTTTTCCAATGTAAGATTTTTTTCGAGCGAATCAGGAATTGTTGATATTGCCGGTGGTGGAACACCCTGGCATGCTGTTTCTTGGAAAGTCTCGGAATAGTTCGCAGGTGATGCGGAATAATTCGCTGTGACTGAATCCACAGCCGCGTCGCCGGTATTCAATGTAACAGAGACTTTATTGGCCGTAGCGTCGTCTGGATTGCTACCAACCATTTCAACAGATGTTTCGTTTGTGTCGATATCATCATCACAGTCAACGTTACTATCAGTGGCAGCTTCGTCGTCTAAGGACGACGCAAAATTAATTCCTGTACTAGGTTTATCATCAGCGTCAACAAATGAAGAAACGTTCGATGTTCGTTGATCTTCGTCAACAGAGCACGTGTCTGATTTTGTTGCATCATAACAACCGTCGTCAAGGGAGCGAGCAAAATTGATTCGTGCAGTCAGATTTGACGATTGACAATCTGCAGTTAGAGGGCTAACGCAGAACAGCGCAGAATCGTGTTCAATGCTCAGTTGTTCAGAATTATGTGATGGAGATAGTTCTTCAGAATAAGATGTTGGAGGTAATGCTTCAGAATTACATGATATAGATAATCCATCAGAAGGAGGTAATTGTTCATTCTCACTATCACGGCATTCGGTAATTAAAGGTTCGCTTTCTTGGTTAGAAATTTCAACTGACGAAATTTCAGTAGATTCATTTTCAATATTTACATTTTCGTCAGCTTTAGATTCGCTTTGATCTATCGATTGAATAGTATCTCCAGAAGACTGCTCTAATGGTGAAAAGTCATCCAATTTATTATCTCCATCAATTGTACCATGGTTATTATCTCCATTAATGTCTATCGGTTGATGAGATGAGGGAATATCGTCCAATGACGTTGAATCAGTGGATACTATAGGGCAATTCTCAACTGCATCGGATGACAGTTTGTTAACGGTTAAATCAACGTCTAAATTAGCAGCATTATCATTTTTGGACAATACGTCATCGTCCGGCATCCCTCCTTCGTGAGCATTTAAATGCTCGTCAATTTCTGCTTTACATGGTTCGCTTTCTGATTCTTCATAGTTTTTAACATTTTCAAAATTATCTGTTCTAAACTCGTGCGATTCTTCAATTTCGATTTCGCCTGTTGTTATCACAGCATCGGTTTCGCCTGACGATATCACAGCATCGGTTTCGCCTGTCGATATCACAGCATCGGTTTCGCCTGTCGTTATCCCAGCATCGGTTTCACCTGTCGTTATCACAGCACCGATTTCGCCTGTCGTTATCACAGCAACGGTTTCGCCAGTCGTTATCACAGCATCGGTTTCGCCTGTCGTTATCACAGCACCGATTTCGCCTGTCATTACAACAGCATCGGTTTCCTCTGTCTTTACAACAGCATCGGTTTCAAATGTCGTTATAAAAGCATCGGTTCCGCCTGTCGTTATCACAGCATCGGTTTCGCCTATCGATATCACAGCATCGGTTTCGCATGTCGCTATCACAGCATCGGGTTCGCCTGTCGTTATCACAGCATCGGTTTCGCCTGTCGTTATCACAGCAACGGTTTCGCCTGTCGTTATCGCAGCATCGGTTTCGCCTGTCGTTATCACAGCACCGATTTCGCCTGTCGTGACAACAGCATCGGTTTCGCCTGTCGTTATCACAGCATCGGTTTCGCCTGTCGTTACAACAGCATCGGTTTCACATGTCGTTATCACAGCATCAGTTTCGCCTGTCGTTATTACAGCATTGATTTCGCCTGCCGTTACAACATCATCGATTTCGCCTGCCGTTACAACAGCATCGATTTCCCCTGTCGTTACAACATCATCGGTTTCACATGTCGTTACTAAAGTTTCGATTTCACCTGTCGTTACAACAGCATCGGTTTCACATTTCGTTACTAAAGCTTCAGCTTCGCCTGCGGTTATCACAACATCGGTTTCGCTTGTCATTAATAGATCATCAGTTTCGCTTGACGTTACTACAGCTTCGGTTTCGCATATCGTTAACGCAACATCGGTTTCGCTCGTCGTTAATAGCTCATCAGCTTCGCCTGTCGTTAGCACAGCTCCGGTGTCGGCTACCATTACCACAGCTTCCGTTTGGCCTGTCGTTACCATAACATCGGTTTCTTTTTCAAGATTCGTGTCTGTTAGCGTTTGTTGTAAGGGTACATCATCTGGAACAGTTTCTTCTAAACCATCCAATATTCCCGATTTATCAACACTATTCTCATCACATTTATTTGCAAAATCACAGTGTGTTTCCGGACTAACAACGTGGTTTTCTGTTTTAAGTATAATGTCACTTTCACGGAAATGTTTATTTTCAAGACAGTCAACTTCATTATCTTTAGAATTTTCTACTGACACATTTAATATATCACTGTCAATATCTTTCTTCTCTTCAGAATTTTCGTCAATTTTTGTATCGTCGCTCACTGATTCACACTTTATTAGACCGTCGTCGTTAAAATTTTCACCAGAATTTATTTCACAGTTTTTACCTAGTTCATTGGTTTCAATCTTATTCGAAATATTCATAATATCATCATTAATTGTATTACCGACTGTATCCGTTGGGATAACAGCATTTGATAATTTACTTTCTATTTGTGAATCTTCACTTACGGATTTGCACTTTTCGCTGCTATCGTTGAGATTTTCATTGATTTCACAGGTGTTAACCGACTGTTCATGTTCAATTTCAGTCATTTGATCTTCATAAACTGTCTTCTTTCCGTTCGAAATTTCTGTGGTATCTTTTTCTAATAGATCGCTAACCATGTCTGCTGTAGGAACTTTAATAACGGCATGTATCTCCGCCTTTATGTCATCTTTCTTCGTAGGTGATACCTTTGCAGTTGGCTTTGATTTTTTTGTATCGGTGTTTTTTTTGGTAGCAGATTCTGGTCTTGCTTTGCCTTTTGTTGTAATATTTTTTGTTGGTTTTGCTGTCGTCGCTGCTGTTTTGGTGGTTGACGCTGTTTTGGTGGTTGACGCTGTTTTGGTGGTCGACGCTGTTTTGGTGGCCGACGTTGCTTTGGTGGCCGACGTTGTTTTGGTGACTGAAGTTGTTTTGGTTGCCAAATTTGTTTTGGTTGTCAATGTCGATTTTGATACGTTGGCTTTCATCGTTTTTGAAGTTGCAGTTTTAGTAGGTGCTGCTTTTGGGGCAGAGGTCTTAGAGATTAAATTAGTCATTTTAGAAGATGAATGCGGTTTTGCTGTTGAGGCGTCTTTTGGTGCCTTTGTCACGGGCTTTGTTGAAGCTGCTTTGGTCGTTGTTGTGGTGGTGGTCGTTGGTTTGGTTCGACTAGTAGCTGTTTTTGAAGCGATTGTTGATTTTATTGTATTCGATGTTACCGCTCTCTTAGTTGTCGTAGATTTTCCAGCGACAGAAGACGTCGACTTCCCTACTACCGATGATGCACTTGTAGATCTCCCTGATGCAGTCGACGCGGGTGCAGTCTTACCGGCTGTAGACGATGCTCCTACAGACTTGGTTACTGGTTTCTTTGTCCCTACACCCGATGTTGATGACGATTTAGTAGTCGAAGAACTTTGAGGTTTTGCTGGTTTTGTACTAGCCGATGTAGTCGTCCTTTTCGTCGACATTAAACTTGGCGTTGAAGTTGGTTTCGTCGAAGAAACATTTTTTCCAGTAGTTTTATGAGCTGTAGATTTTGTCGTATTCTCTTTAACTTTCGGCTTGCCATTCGCGATAGGTTTGGATTCAACTTTAGACTTCGCTATTGGTCGACTGGTGTTTGATGTCGTTTTATTTGTGATTGATTTTGTTGTAGCTTTTGACGGCGACTTTGTCGTTTTTTTCTGTGGCGATTGGCACGTCACAACGGGAAATTGGGGTTGTGTATTATCGGAACTAGGTGTCGGAGGTTCTGTTGTTATAGCAACATTGAAATTAATATCTACCTCAGCCATCCTACGAATTTGATTTAAATTTTTCTGAGATATGCTACTAACTCCTGATATCTTACGTAAGCCAAATTCTTTATCTTTTAGATTAGTCCAGTCTAAGGATGCGGCGCGCTTGATGTTGCTTACGTTCGATGTGACTCGCAAAATTGCTTGCGAGATTTTCCGATCGTCGTGCTGACGTTGCTTTTTTTCCTCTTGAAAACGATCTTTTGATCGGCACGGAGATGGAGAGCGTGATCTATTAGGTGACTCTCCACCACTGCTATTCGGAGAGAGGTTAAGAAGATTGGGCGAAGATTTGGCTATAAATAAAAAATAAATATTAAGAATAACATATACAGATGTAAGGTTAGTCCCGGAGATTATATTCTCAAGGCACCTAAGGCCTGCGGCAGGAATATCACTATATTTTAGCTTCCGTAAAAATTGATTCACGAATTAAAGAGTAATAAATGCTACAATACTAATAATATTAG
>JAUOBW010237100.1:0-12020 GCA_032360285.1 Lepidozona retiporosa | reverse complement strand
AATTATTCAAAAACTACCCTCTCTGCGTATATCTGGGAAATGAAGGAAAAAGAAAAAATAACTCTTAATAAGAATAATAAGATCATGGTCTATTTTAAAAACAATATTTATAAAAAAATGTCTGCTATGCCGTTAAGAAAAACTTGAAATCATTTTATACAAAAATCTGGTGGAATTACTGAACAAAAAATCTAACCTAATACACGGGAAAAAATCGTCATTTTCATAATTGTAATTTTAGACTTAAAATTTTTGATTTAGTGAATTTTACTTCAATTGAGGTAGATTGTTATCATTGATAGAAATTATGCTATTATTCACATTTTTGTCTAAATTGGATAAATTTAAGTATTTTTTCTATATATATATATATAAAGTTATTTTAAAACCGTTAGAAATTTCAAACATATCTAGTCCCGCCTAATCTCCATGAAACAATGAGACTTTAAATCAAAATTTCAAAATTTTTAAATTTTATGTTTCTTTTTGTAATTATTCCACACCAGAATTCCATAAATAAAAATAAGGGATATAATTTCAATATTTTCAATGACGGCAATTTGAAAATTTGTATTCCCATTGTTAGTGTAGTTCACTGTTTATAGATCCTTGTTTCAAATGATGATATTTTATTTTATTTATTAGAACTAAAAGATCTAAGTACAAGTCCCATATGTAAGCCGATAATTTTTATTATTACCGACCATGCGTACCATAACACGGTTTTATAATGGTTTTACTGTCTAACTATCTTTGCACTTATATTTTTAAGAATAATAATCAAGAGAATATCTGCAATGACGTCATTTAATATTTTCATATAAAATATATTTCGGGATTACCCCATGTTCAGTTATAATTATTATTATGTCTTGTGTAATTGGTGGTTCTCTAATTCACGAGTTGCGAGTTATAGTGATTAAAACTACGAGTTGTAATCTAATCTGCGAGCTGCGAGTTGCTAGTTTGCTAATTAAATATACGAGTTGCCAGTTGAGTGTTGCGAGTTGCTAATCAATTTTACGAGTTGCTGATTAAATCTACGAGTTGGAAATTAAATCTACGAGTTGCGAGTTATAGTGATTAAAACTACGAGTTGGAAATTAGTTATACGAGTTATAGTGATTAAAACTACGAATTGGTAAATAAATCTACGAGTTGCGAGTTATAGTGATTAAAACTACGAGTTGGTAAGTAAATCTACGAGTTGCGAGCTATATTGTTCAAAATTATGAGCTTTAGGTTGTTTCTAAACAGGCGAATAAAAAGTGACGAAATTAGAAGTGTAAATTTAAAATGGGCCTATTACTAGGTTAATAAAGAAAGGTGGTACTGATATTTTCAAGAATTAGGATAGTAGGGCCGAAAAGCACCATAATAAAGCACTTTTTAAACCTTGACTCTGTATGATCGATCAATATATCAGTTATTTATATATCAGTTATGAATGTTTTTCAGTTTTCTCTTTGGAACCACCGACGAATGAGGTTAATTATATAGATTGATCCCTGTCCGTCAGTTCGTTCGGAGTTTTTCTGAAAAAACTGATCATAGGATCTTTCCGAAACTTGGTATGAACTTAAAGGGCAACAAAGGAAAGCAGGTTATGGAGCCGAAATAATTCTCGGGGCCCGGGTTACGACCGAATTAGAAAAAAAAGTTTTTTTTTAGATTTTTTCAAAAACCGTTCATTAGATTTTTTTTGTTTTGCATGATGATAGAGTTGATTCTCTATCATCTTGCGAAAACCGCATATCCGGGAAAATTCTGGTCTTGATTTGTTTAAATGTTTTAATTTTTAGCACAAGGGATATAAGTATATTGGCAGCATTCATATCAAAATCGTTCAATCCATTATATGTCAATGAAGTATATATATATCTGTATTTTATACCTGTAGCTATACAGCCTCATTTTGTCACTTCTTAATCCTCAATGGGAGCCTTTTATGTGCATTGTTTTGATGCTGCTTATCGAAGCAGTACAACAACTGTCACGTTATTTTGTGTCAAATTTAAAAAAAATCGTACTTATGAGGGGTTAAATGACGAACATTTTGATTACGATTTCAGGGATAATTTCATTATGTTTTCTTTTTTTAAATTTATTATTATTGGAATAATACATAATTAATTTTATCCGAAAACCTCACGTTTCTGAGATTCTTATCGAAATTCCCGAAAATATATCTTCAAACTAGTTACCTAAAATATAGACACACTACTAAAGAGTTACATTGCAAAACTTTTGAAATTAGAGTAAAAATAAAACAATACGAAATAATTTTTCTATTTCTATATATAAAGAAAACCCTTGTTTTATATAATACGCGATAACATTAACAAAACAATGTGGTTTTTATATAAAGTTCTTAAATCGATCTGCTGGGATTTGTAAAATAAAATTGAAGAAACAATTTGAGGAAAATAAAAATGGGAAATCTTATATAGGCTTCGCGCCGTTAATAATTTAACGCAAAACAGTATGTTTTTATAGAATATATTTATGACGAGGATATGTTGTTAAAGAATTGTTTTTATGTACAAGTATTTTTTTCTATATAATATATTTTATGAGAATATTAATCTAAAAAATCTAAAATAATATTTATCGTATGCCAGGGATATCTCTCCAGGCTTTTACAATAAAAGTATACAAAACAGAAATAAAATTAACTGTTTTTTATTTTATCTCATTTTTATCTTCAGAATTTTCATCATGCATTAATAATCTGAATAGCGCGAGGCCGTTGCGCGAGTCACGATATAATGCGTCAAATTAGTTTACACCAAATGTATTGAATAATAATTTTACGTAAAAGGAAAAAAAAACATTTTAATATTCTCATAAAAATAAAGTTTTTTTTACGGAATATCATATATGGTTTAGTAAAATGTTTTATCAATGTGCTGAATTGAACGCATTCAGTTCGGGAACAGCGGGTTCTGGCGTATGAATAGAGTTTTATAAATTAATTCACAAATTATGCATTTCTTAATGAATAGACTGTATATAAGGAAGAGAGATTTACATATGAGTTCAAAGTTAAAATCTTATTATTACTTGTCTATTATTTTGTGGATTATTTTGTAGATGGTCTTCTTTGTTATGATTATATAACGAAATTATGAAAAAAATTGCACACCAGTTTCTTAAAAATTCTTCTTAAAATGAATCGTCGGTTTTACACTTGGGAGGATTTCGGATCTTTAATATCATAACTTCAATAAGGAATTTTACAGCAATTGAATTATATAGATTGTACTGGACTTTATTATACCCTACCAGTTATCATTTCATTGCTAATACTTACAGATAAAGTTACCAGAATTATATCACTTTGTCATCTAATCGAGAAAAGATTTCACCTAGTTACTCATGAAATTTAATGATTCCAAGATTGAATAGTCTATTCAATTCCAGCCTTAGACATAGAACATACAAGAAAAATAAATACAAAGATTTAACCACAGCTTCTACTTCTAGAAATAGAAGTTTGTTCAGCTTAAAATACAAGGAAAACAATTTTAAAATTAATTAAATTGTTTTGAATTTGCTAAATGTTGTTAAATACAATGAAATGCTTTATGCGAGGTTCAATTCTTTCCACCACCAGGTACGGGTTGGGATTCTACCCGAGGGTTTGTCCCTAGGGGTGGGAATTCTATCCGACACTTTTATTCTTCAGAAGCATTATTTTTATAATTTTTATGCTCTTTTATACTTATTTTCTATCAATTTAATGCATATAGGAGTCAATTATCTATATATACGATTTTACTAATTAAAAAATATGCCCGGGGTGGGGAATTCTACCCGAATTTTATGCCCCAGGAGTGGGGATTCTGTTTTGGTACCTACTCCAGGGAATTCCCCATGAGGTAGTTTTTATCTGATATTCTTTGACAAAATTTGAGCTCATGCATTTTTTTTAGCAGTTCATTTAGAAATAAATTATGATTATTTCTTTCTTTTGTAAATTGGTTTTCTGCGGCATTTTTAAGTGACTGAAATTTAGCAAGTATATTATAATTTATACCTTAATATAATGAATTACAATAATCTTATTTTCGAGAAAATCAAAAAATCATTTAAATATTTTTATTTAATTATGGTGGAATTTTACTATATGAGTTTTATAGTAGTGAAACCGGAAGAAACGATTTCGTTGATTTGCGGTTTGAATAAAATGTACTTATCAAATTCAACTCCAATATTGTTGCTATTTTCTACAAATCAAATTACACAAGTCGAACTACTGTCTAGGAATATTCCGAATTAAAATTAAAATATATTTTATCTAACTTTAGTTTAGAAATACGAATCCATTTATATTTTAATTGCATAAAACCAGGTGTTAATATCTCGCACTTCTTTGGATACGTAATTAGTAATTAGTAAGAAATAAATAAAAAAATCTTGTAATCATCAGTAAAATCTTTGAGAGGTTAGCTTTCATTTCAACGGGGAAAAATCATATAAGAATTTCAATTTCACGTTTTTAGGACTGTGGGCTAACCTAGCATCCCTCATCTAGAAAAGTGTCTTTCCAGCCTTCCTTTTCCATCAAATTATTTATGTAATAATTAACATACTCTCATCTGACAGATTTTCTTTAATAATTAGGATAATTTTTACATTATTTTCTCCCAAATGAGTTCTACGGATACTACACAAGATATACGTGCAACTCTACCATACCCGTTTTTTCTTTTTCTTTTACCCAATATAGATTCTTCTTGATGAAATAAAGGTATTACTAGCACAGTTATACTTTTTAAAAATCGAACAGGAATTCGCTCCAAATGTTAATTTTCGGAATAATTTCGTTGTCTTTTCAACATATATTTGAAAGATTCCATCATGCTGTAAATATTTGACGTTTTTTTTATTATATTAATTATATAATTATTAAAATCATATAGATTGGTAATTTAACAGAGCCATTTTTAATGAATAAAGATAATAAATTAATATAGCCCCCCAAAAAAGATAGTATTTAAATAAATTCCTTTTTTGTGGAAACATCAATAAAGGAGCTACTTTACACTATGTAAAAATGAGTAATATCACGTTGGTTACGCTTAAGCGGTTAATATAAGGCCATCAGAGGATTAGTGGACAGAATATAAATGCCTAATAGTAAGATAAATATTTCATACAAACTAAATTAGAACAAGATATATTTTCTTAAAATGAGAAAATACTTGTTATGATGATGCTTATTTGTGCAACGATCCAGTGTGTGAAAAACAAAAATATTACAATAGAGCATTTAAGACATTGTCCAATTATAAGCGTAGGGAAATCTCTACTGCATTGTTGATCTAAATATATTTTCACAAAGCTGGTAAATCCGTACATTATCTCTACCTATATGCATCTATTATACACACTGATCCTACAGGATTTTACCTCAATGATATACTGGCATGGCTCTATAGATTCAAATTCAATGCTAATAATAGCGCTTTTTTGATGAATTTAGATTTCTTTTAGCTTTTAGCAGAGATAAGATTAAAATGTGACTGACTATATGTTATTACTCCGTATTAAATGCCCTAAGTGGTTTATCGCATCAACTATCGACTACTAGCATTAGATTTTCGTTTCTTTTAAACGACAACACTGCAGCACTACGCGTACCGCACTTTAATATAGAACACTTTTGTTTCGTTTCTTAGGCACCCATTAGATAAGCACATTTTTTATACATTATTTAAAAATGACTCTCGATCGAAGCATGGATAACATCTCTGTGTCTAGTGAATCTACACAAGGCGATGATACACCACAAGAGGTGAGTAATTACTATATAGCTAAGAAAAATATTACTTCTCATATTTGTAACGGATTTGCATTGTGAATGTCGATTAATGTTTTTTTTAATTGTTAGACAGTTTTTAATACTTTCAATATATTTTTCATCCTCTTATTTTTATCTTTCTTTTTGCTTTAGCTGAGAAAATATTAATTTTTCAATTTATTAACAAACTAAATTATTTTTGAAGTCTTTATTTATGTGACTGCATTTCAATTTATATTAACTATTTATCAGGTAGGTGACATCCTTCCTTAAATACTGTTGAAAAGAGTGGTGATTTCATAGATATTTCATTCAGTTGTTATTCAGTTAAATGAAATTTGCTGAGAGAATTTTATTTTGGTTATAATGGCGATGGCGCTTACACAACATCTCTGATCTTTAGCTTAAACACATAAAGAGTGGACTTTTTATTTGTTTTCCAGAGCTAGGAGGGCATAGTATTTTATAATTGTATATTTACTATAAAATTTTCTAACTAGGTGTACTTGTCGAGTATTTTTCATTTCCCTTTAGAAAGATATATTTTTTCTGTTATTTTTTGTTTCGTTTTTGTTTCAGAAAGACAGTTTTTGGTTAGAGAATTTAGTTGCACGAGATCAATCTAAATGTAAATTTCACTTCGTTGTTTGGGACGACATTTTAGTTATAATTATTTTGGTAAAAATTATAGCACTTCAGGTATTAAATAATTATTCGTAGTTTTAAAAGAAATCATGATCGTCAAATTCCATTGGCTAAAAAGCTTAAGAGTAAAGCAAAAAGTAAAATCCTAAAATCAACTACAAATTATAAACAAATTTTCTTATTATAAAACTAAGGTTTTTAAAGCAAAAATATATCTAATTCCCTATATTAGAAATAATGATTAAAATCTAATAGTAAATGACTCAAAATATACTGAGTAACAATTTAAATTTTGATTGTAAGTAATCTGCTTCTAGATTCGCTCTTTTTTAAATTTACCTGCTCCATTATAATAGTTATTATATTAAAAAAACTATTAACAAATATTACAATTTTTATTGAGAACACACGCAACACCGAGGCTGAGATTTTTGACTGATGATAAAAAAAATCCGAACGAGCCTCTTTTCCAGTCAATATTCTCATATTAAAATAATGTCGTAATAAACTATTTTCAATTAGCTTACTATATTATTATTATCCTGTATGACGCCATCAAAGAAAAATAGAAGCTGCTAACGCTCGTTAAATGTGATGACTTTAATGGAAAAAAAAGTATTATTCGAAGTTATATGACATATCAAATCAATGTCAAGTTAAGTACGAAAGTACATTGTATCGCAATGTTAAATTAATTATATGAATGTGTGAGAATGTTGAATTTTATTATTTGACAATATGCATAGTTTTTCGGTAGGTGATACTTTCAATAATTATTGTAATTTTGAGCTTATTTTGGTTTTATTAGTTTTATTAACAATATTCAACTGAGATGAAATTGGTAAGAAACGAAAGATTATTTCAGATACATAGTCGAGTCATAACTAAGTTTATATCGATCCATTGTAAATTTAACAAAAATTGCATTAACCATGTCACTTAAAAATTCACCTAAAACATTTTTAATTTATTATTATTATTGTTACATCACTAATACGTATAATATATGAATTGCATTAAAAACTCAATTTTGACGAAATAGGTATTTATTAATTTATGAGAAAAAGTTCAATGTCTAATTATTGACATCATTATTCAATCGATTGAATAAATATGTCAACAATTAGACACTGAAAATTTTCTTATAAATTAATAAATAAGTATTTCGTCAAAATTTATGTTTTTTACTGAAATTCATATTAAAATTATTATCATTATAAATATTATTATATATATGTATTACCGATTCGATATATTCTTTATAAAATAATAAATACAGTAGTAGTCAAAAACTCCTCACGGGCTCGAACCATTTGCTTTGATTTTAAATCGCTAGATTAAAAACAATAGATAACGTGCATACCAGCATAACAACACAGCCTTGTGCTTGGTAATAGAGTGTATGATGTATGCAAAAAAAGCATACCAATCTCCATAGAGTGCACAAAGAAGTTCAAAAATGTTATCTTTCATATTTTGAATAATATATACTCTAGGAGTAGCCAAGAAATCCTGCCATAATATCTCTTCTATCATTTTGAATTTTATTTCACATATATGATTATATACAATATATCGAAAATAAAAGAGGAGAAATATGAGCTTACATTTCTAGGCTACTCTAGTAGTTGATTTCAAGGAGATCCCAAGTAAAGTAACATCAAAAGTGTTTATAAGTTAATGATTTGACAGTGAATCATTGAGGGAAATCAAATGCTCATTTTTTATATATCTAGAGTCTGATACAGTTAGGTTATTTCTAGACGAAAAACTCAATTAATAGGTTTGTCATTGAAAATCTAAACTTGAAATTAATAATGACCGATTGCTGATAAGTTGGCGTCTACGTGTGTGTCATAATTTTCAAATTGTGTTTAGTGATTGATAGCTCATTAATTTATTATTAGGATGAATACGAGCAGCCCCACCACACCATGCATTATTTAACCATATAAATATGCAAAGAGAACATGTCAATCAATTCGGAAAATATACATACATAAATAACATTTCAATTTTTATAATTTTTCATAATTTAGCTAATAAATTTCAATCTATATAAATCAGGAGGCCCTTTATTTGCAGTATACTCGTCGTTTTAAAAATGGCCTCCAAATTTTCTCAATAGGACATTTTTCATGCTAAAGCTACACAGAGTTAGCACGATATTTATATATTTAGCTCTCCATTCCATTTCTCTGGTGAATACACAATTTGAACTTTTTCCTATTCTGATTTCCATACGATACGCCACATCACACTTAATAGACAAAAAATATAATAAAAAAGACATTCAATTGCTCTTCTTTTTATTGTCTTTAAAACGCATGAAAATCATAGAATTTTATAACAAAAAGGCTTTTTCAAAATTTATAGATAAGGTTTTTTCTCAATTTTTATGTTTTAAATTAACCACAATGCCATTCCCGTAAAATACCGTAAAGATCGGCAGATTCATAATGAAGAAATGAACAATGCGAAATACGAATCTGTTATCGATTTGCGATATTAAAACCTGGTGCTTTACATAATTTCAAACAGATTAAATCATTAAATCATTACTTTAAAACTGGGTGTAGCATATGGATAAGTGCTTCAAATTAACCCAGCCGCAGATAGCCCACTCACAGTTTTTATATTGTATTAACAGAAAAATCCTCAGTTTAAAGTTTCTAGGTTTATTTGAACTTGAAATTTGTTTTATGTTAGCGGTATTATTATTGGATAAATCCTCATAATAAAAATTTCTCCTCTTCTATATATATTTATTTTCGAATTTTAGGTTCGAACGCTGTTTGTCAGTGGACTACCTATGGACACCAAACCTCGTGAAATATATCTTATGTTCAGGGGATACATCGTAAGTTTATTTATTCTAATTCATTTATTGACTTTCGCGTAAGCTAAAAGTCTTTTGGAACGCATTCATTTATTTACATTTATTTACATTAAAGAACAATATATACAAAAATTGTTCAATACAAAAGGAGGTCGAGTTCTCATAAAAAAGCTTCAAAATGTATCCAATTTATTTTTTCAAAAAATCTTCATTTGTTCTCAAGTTATGCTAGTTTGAAGGTTATCTAATTATTCGTAAAATTATATTATTATAATCCCATTAATTTATTCATTTTGTAAGAAAAGTGATGAAAAGACAACAAACTACAAATACCTCTATAAAATCCAAACATGACCCCCGTCATAAGAAATCATGGTTGCCTATAGGTTCTCCGATAATCTAGCTTGCCAATTAGATATAATTTCTTCATATCGGTCAACCCTACTAAGAACGAAGTAGGCCGTATTAACATGGCTCGTTACATTATAATTTAACCAAATTACAGTGGTTTTTCTCGAGTGGTTCGATAAAATAAAAAAAATTAAATTAAATTTAAATGAAGTATAAAGGTTAAAGTATTAATATTGTTTAATATCCTTATTATCGTGTGGTGTTGATGCAGACAAATTCAATTTTATAAGCAGCTTCATAATAACTAGAGAACAAAATTGATTCACATGGCATTAACTATAAACCTATAAACCATCAATTAAATTATCTCAAATAATTTCATAAATTAAATAGACTTCACAGGGTGGGGATTGGATCTTATTTTTTAATTATTGGTAGGTAGGTAGGTAGGTAAAGTAGGTAGGGATGTTCTCATTTTACGTGTTAAAACCACAAACATTCCAAATTGATTGATTTTCATATCTTCGTTCTGGAATGGGGAATAACTTTTTAACACCTCGCTCGATATCAACAAAATTTTCTGAAAATTCTTAAAATTTATTTGAAAAATTTAAATGTTTTTTTTTTTTTTTCTTTTTTTGACGTCTTGTGACGTAATGACGGCCACTTTTCCGACAGGTGGTAACATCAAATTATATCAATTTTTGTACAAATTCTTAGATACAAAGTTAAATGTGGCAGTTACTTATGACTAATCAACTAAGAGATATCCTCATTACTTGGCCATAAGAATTATCATCGTAGCGTAATTTTCTTCCATTATGACATCAAATTTCTAACCATAAAAACGATTTTTAACCTATTTTTGATGCTTTAGGCCTTATATAGGCCTATTAAAACGTTTGTGACGTCATTGACTTGGGAATGGAATATTTAGACATTTGTAAGTTTTGCTGTTAACTTAATAACAGTGACGTCATCATAATTTTGGGTCAAAAATGGCAAAATTATATTTGAATCATGTACTACTAGATTTATTTATATCAATTCCTTTCTGAAAACATTTTATTAGATTCCTATCATCACAAAGAAAATACAATAAATTCTAATTACGCAACATTACTCATGACGTCATTCCATAATGGCGGCATATAAGCAGAATATTTGAATTGATTTTTTGAAAGATAATACCCTGACATAAAATATTTAAAGTTGTAAAGTGTCAACATTGATAATTTTGATAATTTTGAGGATATTAGAGTTTAAATAAGTGTGGGTCTACTAGCCCCCAGCCCTGGGAACGCCAAATTTTGCTAATTTTAACAGTTGCCAAATCATGACAAATAATGCCCATTAATTGGCATTAATTTCCTCCCACGTCATGATAATCCTATTGAAAGCCGCATACAAATTTTGCAACTCAATTTTACACCGCGTTATTTTTATTCTCCCATCGTTAATTCCTGACTAAGGCATTACAACTACCCTTTATACATATGATATAAATTCATTAAAAGCTAGACCTATATACAAGTTAAATAAGTTAAAGCAACGTATTTATTTTTAAATAAAATTATATTTCAATCTTATCTCGGTTTTTATTTGCATTTATTCTACCCTTTGCTGTAGCGACAGCTTGTACTTGTAAATAACATAATTACTGGATATATTTTCAAATTCCTAAAATCCTTTCTTGCAGTGCACGGTAAATACTGACGATATGTCGACCATCACGGAAAAATATTTTACTCGGTTGATTTAATCCTAATACTGGATAATAATCTTCTTGCATATTTATTATGAGTTTTGTTATTGCCCATTCAATTCTGTTCCGTTCTCACCCACGGGTCGGTGGTAGGATCAACAAAAATTGTCTATTCTCCTGAAATATGCATCGCGTTCGCTATTCCTCTAAATCGTGATTTTTAATTTTGTATTTACTTTAATATTAGTACACTTCTGTTCTTTCAATATTCTACAAAAAGGAGACAATTATCGCCATATAAGATTTAACTAATAAAAATTGCTATGTATGCATATGTTCACAGTTCACAGCAAAGGGTAGAATAAATGCAAAGGGTAGAATAAAGGTGTTTTTTTCACCGAGTATTTTTTTATTTTTATCCTATTCCAGATATTCCTTGCTGACTCCCAGCTTCTCATTTGAAATTTAGGTGTTTCTAACCGTACCCTTCCTCGTTTCTGTATTTTGCACCCCTTGATCCCCCTAGTTAGTTTTAAATCCAATTATTATTTTTTTTTTTTTGATATCAGTGTTCGTGTGTGACGTATAAAAGGACCTCAATGGAAATATTGTCACTTATGTCTCATGACAGACAATTCTTGTGCTTATCCTAGCCTTCTAGTGTTTTTTGAATT
>JAUOBW010236989.1:0-12022 GCA_032360285.1 Lepidozona retiporosa | reverse complement strand
TTAAGCTCTTTTAAATGAATCATACTTTAATTTTTGACCTTGGGATCCCTTTAAGATTTCCTAAGATAGTATTTTTGAGAACGACCTTCTACCTTACGATTTCCAAAAAGTCCGCCCGCAAAAGAGGTACGTTTATTTTCTGGAATAGCCCAATTATGATTTTAAAGATTTACATAATATCTTAATTGTATTGATCAACCACTAATTTCTAATTGATGTGAAATTTTGTAACAATTTTAGTTTAGTACAGTATGACTCATTCACGTGCAATATGGAACGAGGATGGTGAGCTCTATGAAAGAACTGCGCCATCTAATTGGATCAGGAAAAACTGCGTATATTGGCCTCGGAAGCTTCAGGCGAAGAAAGCTTATTTCAACAGGGAAGATCCTGAAGATCATTTGTACAAGTTTCAATTGATTAAGGTAAAAGGAACTGGTTAGTAATTGTATTGTTAACATAAAATCCCTACATGTATCCCTGGCACAGTGAGCTAAGGGGTTGCACTCGTAACAAGATGTGTCAGTTTGAGGTCCGGCCAGTGCCTCGGACGAAAAAGTCAAAATATAGCCATTTTATAGGGTTTTAGCAGTTTTCTGGGTGAAATTTTGTGGGGATGCAGTCCTGGCCTTAAGAGGCGAGTGATCGCACATGTGCGTCTCCACACTCGCCTAAAATTATTTCTAGATGTGTGGTACCATGTCCTGAGTGAGTATGGCGTTAATCTACTTAGGCTGGATAAGGGTCTTAGCTATGGTCTAGCAACTTATCTAAGAGAATGCAAACTCTAAAAGAAACATCTGCATTTACATGTAGGAAAGGGCAGACAGAACTCTTAAACTTGGTTGGTAATCTGTCTAGTGATGGTGTTACGATAAAAACACCTAGTTCCTTAATCTGTAAAACAGGGTGGACGTCAGGTAGGGCATCCGGTCCGTTAAAATTTTGCCACGCTCATGTCTTCTCTTCTTCATTCTGACCCATGCTAGCATGGAAAATGGACGTAAAACTGTATAAGAAGAAGAAGAAGCTATTCCAGCGCACCCACAATTTTACTCAAGGTCAGAACTGGGATGGGAACATAATAATATCCAGGGGTTAATTTTCTTCTGGTGAATGTCCGGGGGCTGGGAAAAATTTTTGGTGAATGTACAGGGTTGTCCGGGGGATGTAAACCTTAAAAAAATGAGCATTTTAGGCCTAAAATTTACATTTTTTCAATTTTTTCGAAAACGGTGCTATAAAATTAAAATTATGCATGATGCCAGAGGCCTAATGGACGCATCTTTTGACCCATATGTAAACCCCTAACATTTTTCAAAATTATATCTATTTTTGACGAATGGGTATTTTTAAAATTTGTTTTTATTTGAAAATTAGTTGAGCAAGTCTTGAAAGGTATTATTATCTCGGGGAACCATTCCAGCTCTGCTTGTTTTTAGGAAAAGTTACAAAAATTTAGACTGGTTAACGATTGGCTGACACGATTAAAACATTGGTTGGTGGCTCCAAGCTCCCCTGCGTGGATAGGGTTAAATATTAATTAAATATATTAATTAGTTTGATTCTAAAGACATCTTATATATATAATAGGGACTGAAGAGCATTGTGATATGCTGGGAGAAATAACAAGTAGTTCTGAATCTGATGTGGCTAAATCAATCAAAAGTAAGTTTTATGTTTAGTTTAGAATATCAACCCCTCCTGGTATAAACCCCTCCTGGTATAAGAAACTCAATGAGTGATCACTTTAAAAACAAGTTTGTACTCATAAAATAGCTTGACAAATTATACAATATTTTTATTTTTTGAAAATTTCTGATCCCTTTTCATGATATGCTTGGCTCAAGTTTTCAAAAATCACTAGGACACTAGTAGTAAAAATAACACAGTAACAGCCTACACAGGCTTTCAGAAATTGTGCGCACACTTACGAGCGTGCGGGCAACGTGCACCAGAATCTCAAAAAAGCGTGCACGTTGAATATTATAGGAAGAAATCACAATTGTTTCCAAGCATTCAGGGGTAAGGAAAAGGTATTAAATTATTACACAGCTCATACAAACACTAGTTTAAATCATTAATATTGATTTCTTTAGCAAAATTTGCCAATTCATGGTCCAAATAAAAAACGTGTGCGTAAATCAAATTTGCAAGGACGTAAAATGGAATTTGCGTGCATGTTTTACGTGCGCCCAAGGATTTTGATCTATGAAGCCCTGCTACAACAGCTATATTCCTAGTGACATCACAAATACAGGTCTTTCAAAGAACGTCAAGGCATAACTAATCTCAAGTAAATGTATTAGAACACCCCCTTTACATACGCGGTCAAAGCGTACTATCAAATTATTCATTCAAAGGCCTGACTTCGATTAAAATGTGCCTACATTATTTTTTTCAAAATAGCATATTTACCGATTTTTTTTTTTTTAAAACATTTTTTTAAGAGTTAAATATTGCCAAAATCCTACTGTAATATTTTTATTTATAAAAATATCGCCTACTTGAAATCTTTTTATTTGTTAATTATTAAAAAAATATTTGCCTACCGACCTAACCTATACTGAGACTAGGGTCGGGCAACGTCAAACAAACAGCCTGAGCTGTATAATATTTTATACCTTTTTCCTTACTGAATGCTTCATAAAATATTTAGATTTCATCCTATAATCTGGCACGCACGCATTTTAGTGCATGTATTGTCTCTTCAGGTTCGCGTGTACGTTCGTAACTGTGCGCGCAATTTCTGAAGACCTAAATTAAGGAAAACTTGTTTCGAGGGAAATTTCGTCACTTAGTAAAAATTCCATGATTTCTCACCGACCAAATTCCCTCGAGGTATGGATTATTTTTGTTCATCTTTCATCATCAAGTTTTAGGTACACATTAACATTGCTGCAGCAACAGTTGGTGTTTATTTCTGTATTTGAGATGTGTCTAGTCCTTATTTTACGATGCATCCTTTTTGTGACCTTGTCTTATAGAATCATCAAATCGAAACGAATTGAACTTGCCATCTTTTCCACGCCACAACAGTAATACTGATTTCATGCCGTCACTGAAAAGACATGCTTCGTCACCTTCAAACCAATCGCCATACCCAAGAAGGTCATCACAGCCAACCTCTCCTCAAAATCAAATATTTTCGCCGTCACCTCAAAGTCAAAGATCATCGCCGCCACCTTCTCGAAAACAAAAAAGGTCAATCCCGGCTTCTCCTCTTAGTCGAAAAAGATCAAGATCACCAGCTGCCCCTCGAACTAATGACCGATCACAATCTTTTTCTGCAAGCTTAACTTTTGATTCTCCAACACTATCACCAGGATCGAATTCACCAGCTGCACCTCGAACTGACAGATCGCAATATATGACATCCGGACTGGAATCATCAAATCAAGCACATCTGACGTGAGATGCCGAAAGGATGGGGCGGAGTTATCGTCAAAAAACTCCCCACTGTCTCAGAAAGGTAATTTTATTTATTTTTGCACAAAAATTTTGTTTGGAACTTCCTAATATATTTCTAAGTACCACTTTGGCTGACTATCATGATAACATTGCCAGTTGTAACAGGTGGCTGTTTTATACTATATAGTTTATGTAAGCAAATCAAATAACATAATATGGTTATTAATTATAACAGATGATAGTACTGTAACAAGTTTCATTGGCTTTTTTACTCCAAATAATATTTATATTATGTTTTTCTAAATACCCTGGCATTAAAGTAGGTATTTGAGCTTTGTAATCCACTTAGTTTGAGTTAGTTATAAATTAAAATATACTCGTGTAACAAATTATATAGGTAGGAATATCAGACAAAAAATTTCCATATATAATTTTATTTTTGATATTACACTAGCATTATTAATTTTCTAAATTGATTACAAGATTATAATTGATTAAAATATCAGAAAAACCTAAGTTTTGGATAAAAAATATGTTGTTTATTATGATATCTTCAATTAACGTTACAAAAATATCACATAGTTTTCAAATAAGTTGTTACCAATGCTATTTTTCTTTTGGACATATCGTATGTTACAATGGTATTGGATCCCCTTTGTTTTATGCCGATAGGGATCCTATAAAATCACCCTGGTCTGTCCATCCGCTTTTCCGTTCGTCCGTAACACCTTTTTCTCAGAATGCGTTTATTAGTTTTTTTTTGAAATTTTGCATAATGATAGAGAGCCATAAAAGCAAAAACAGTGACAGCCCGATTTTTCTAAAAAATTCTCGGGGCCGGGCTTTGCCTAAATATTGCCGAAAATGATGTTTTATGATATTTTTCATTCAGTTTGGTCATGATGTTAGTAGAACTGATTTTCTATCCTGCAAAAACCCAATTTACTGGAAAATTCTGGTTATCAAGTTATAGGCAAAAAGCTCTCAGCCAGTCAGTGTGCTTCATTTATAAATATTTGAGATATACAGTTTCTCAAATTTATACCTTAACCCTTCGGAGGTAGACCTCTTTTTACATATGCCGTCAGTAGAGGGGGGGGTGTACACCCCCCTAGAATTTCGAACTTCCACATATGCTACAAAGTTGAAACTTGGACCAATGATAGACCTTGATGAAAGAAGACAATTGATGACGTCAGCACTTTAGTCCTGTGAGATGTGTGTATTTTACAGAACGGTTCTGTAAATTACCCAAATTTGGTCTATTTCGATATCCAGGCTAGATATGAAGTTGGAACTTTGACAGATGGTAAATCTTGATCACAGACACCAATTGATGACGTCAGTAACATCCCCACGTGATACATATGTATTTTACAGAATGTTCTGTATTTTATGACTCCGACCATGTGCCAAAAATTGGTTCTTATAAAATGATGACGTCATCGTATGATGTCAAAATTTTAACAAAAGGTGTGTCATATGATTTTAGTAACTGTGTCAAAATTTCATGCAAAAATATTAAGCCGTTCCGGAGATATTGGAAAAAATTCATCAGGGGGGGTGTACACCCCCCCCCCTCTACCGACGAAGGGTTAAGGGAAGAAATTTTGGCGGAATTTAATTTAGTGGATGCCGAAAAATTTTAAATTTGGAGGGAATTTAATTTGGCGGATTCGAAAAAAATCCAAATTTGGTGGCATTTAGTCGGATCGACACAAATCGAATGAAAGAACTTGTTTAGATCAAACGGGAAATTAAAATAACTACCGTAATTGCTCGATTAAGCGCCCACTTCACAAAGCCAAAAATATCTAATAAGCGCCCTCCCCCTCACAAGGTTTCCCCTACTGGGGGGCGCCCCCCCCATGAAGCCAAATTTTGGCCTTGCAAATTTTACGCAATTTGAATTTTTTGCTGATTTTTCACCTTGACTGCATAACATTTTTTTTGAACATCTCCATTAACAAAACTTGGATCTAAGGATCTCTTTAAATTTTTGCATTATGATAATAGGAGTAATTGTTTACCATCCTGTGAAAACCGCATGTCTGTAAAAATTCTGGTTCTCGATCTCGGCCAATCAGATAATTTTTGATATTTTTTGTGACGGAAACCCATAATAGCCATAACACAAACATGAAATTTCAATTCTAATATTTTAGAATACCAATTACGAAGCTTAAAATTGCTTACAGAAATTCGGGATGCAGTTGTAAAGGATTCTACCTGCAAATGCAAGAATGGCAATGCTAATGCTTTAGTATCCTCAAACAAGCTGCTAAAGCAATTTGATGATTACGTGGAGTTTCAAGCGTTTAATGAACAGTTAGTGGATGAACAGAACTACAAACAAGTGGTGAGTTGTTTTCAAATTTTTAAAAACAAATGTCAATGCCTACCTATACTTTAAGGTAATAAATAATAACATCTGAGTTTTCAGGGTTTCCATTTCAAAATTTTAGATGGGGGGATTTTCCGAAATTTGATCCCCCCATTCCCCCCATCCGTTATTTAGCCCATTTTGGGACCAAAATTAGCTTTTTTTCATAAACGTTGCTATAATTGGGCCCACTGACAAAGGAGGTTGGTTCTATAGATTGTTTGTTCGTTTCATCGGAGTTTTTCTCGAAAACTGATCATATGAAACTTGGCATGTAGTTAAAGTCTAATAATGACGGAACCTGATTTTTCGAAAAATTCCTGGGGCCCTGGCCCACTAAAACGGCACAAAAATGAGGTTTTCAGGATTTTTCAAAAACCATTTATTAGATTATTTTTTTTGCATGATAATAGGGATGGTTATCTATCCACGAAAACATGCTCAGGAAAATTCTGGTTCTCGAGTTATAACCCGAAAATAATATAGAAAATGCTCGTGTTTTTTTTGTTAATGGGACCGAAAAACTTCATTTTGTTACCTGTTGTAAACTTTTTTTCAATTTTCTAGAAAACTGTTCTATATATTTTTCTAAAAGTTTGCATAAGTGTGCTTATTTTGACACATATTGACACTTTTTGAAAATTCTCATCTTTGTGGGGCAGAAAAGTTCGTATTTTCAATTTTTCACTTTTCTCTAAAACTATAAAAAAATAATTTTGTTAATATTTTATCGGTTTTTTAACCAGTCCAATCAATACTTTGCGTTTTAGGTTGATGAATTGTCTAAGGTCGGTGGTAGCAATCAAAAAGAGGTCGTCAAGAACATGTTGGACAGGTAATTTGCAATCCCTAAAATTAGATCTTTCTCGAAATATAAACTTTTGGAAGAAATCTCGCTCATTCTCAGCTGCACGGCTTTGAATAAATTTCATATTATGTGACATATTTCCTCGGTAGTGATTCTTTTTTTCGATTAGTGAAAACTAACTTGTTGGTAAAAAACAAATATTGCAAGCAAATGAATTTAATCTAAAAATTTACTGTATAATCCAGGATATAAGCCCCCCAAATATATAGTCCCCCTAAATTCAAACCCAAAATTTATCCCAGTCATAAGCCCCTCTGATATAAGTCTACATTAATGACGAAAAATTTCGGACGCTTTTATTGTCGGACAAAAGTTGGTCCGAAATTAAAAGCGTCCGAAACTTTTTGTGTTTGAACTTTTTATTGCTGTAAAAAATACTAAAGTTGCTTAAGAATTTCTTTATTTTAAAAAAATAACAAAGAAATACACATGTATATGGTCGTAAATGCTTATATTTTAGGGTGGAATTATACACATAAACCAAAATAAGTTATTAATAAAATTTGATCACATAATTTTATACAAAATATTACTAGATTTCGCTCAATATTGCCCTAAACCCGTGTAAACTTAGGGTTTTCTTCAATTTAGACTTATTTTTATTTGTCCGAAATTTTTGTCCGAAAGTCCGAAATATTCTTAGAATTGGTCCGAACATTAAGGGCCGAAAATAAATCGTCCAAAATTTAAGCGTCCGAAATTTTTTGTCATTAATGTATGAGCCTTGAAATCAGACAAGTGGACCTTGAAAATCTTGAAAAATCTATCATTCTCATAAGAAAAACCGAGAAATAACCTCTACAAATGTGTAGAAAAAAATGAAAAATATCGCACGGTTGACTAGTTCCAGGCCCCTAAGCGTTTTCACATTTCTAGCCATAGATTCATTTCCGAATCTCGTTTTCAGATTAAATTTTAACCAGATGTTTAAGCGCCCCCCTAAAAGTCCAAAAATTAAATAAGCGCCCGGGCGCTTAATCGAGGCATTACCGTAAACTTAAATAGGTTATTAATATAATTTTCTCACATCATATTTTACAAAATATTACTATATTTCGCTCTCAATATTGACCTAAACTCTTGTAAACTTAGGGTTTTCTTTAATTTAGACTTACTTTTATTTGTCCCAATGTCCGAAATTTTCTTAGAATTAGTCCGAAAATTAATCGTCCGAAATTTAAGCGTCCGAAATTTTTTGTCATTAATGTACTTTGGAATCTGTGGGGAGGGATCTCAAAAGATACTGGGGTTTGAGGGCACTCCTAGCTATATCTCAACTGTTTTATATTTCGTCATAGCAAACCAATTAAATAGCTGTTTGATTTGTTTAGTATTGGTACACATCGTTTATACATTCGATTCAATCTAAAGGGTACCAACCGTAAAGAAAGGTATCGAGGGGTTCATGAGGAAAAAGAAGCTTTTGAGAAGTTGAAAATTTGTGACGCAGTTTTAGGTAAGTTAACACGCTCACATTTCTGAAATCACTTCCACTTTATTATCTCACAAGTCATGGTTTGCGATTTTAAAAATTGAACTTTCTCTGCGCTTCTATTTTTCCAAGGAAAAAAATGTTTGCGAATTTTAGCAGGCACTATCTGGAAATTTTGACTCTACGAAATCACATTCTTGCAGTGTTTTTGGACCCCCGAAGGGAAAAGGTCTTATAAATTCAGTCTTGTCCGTCCATCTGTCTGTCCGTCCGAACTTTTCCCGCTTAACCACTCTAAGGATTTTCATGTGGACCTTGAAAATTTTGAAAAATCTATCATTCTTATAAGAAAAACCTTGAAATGGCCTGAAATGTGTAAAATAAAACTAATTGTAATAGAATAATGGGAACTTTTATTACTTTTAAATTATTATTTTTTTAAAAAACACCTAATATATATATATTTTTATACCCATAAATAAATGCTGGCTGGCTGGCTTAGCATATGCTTATTTTTTAATATAACCCTTCCAAATAAAATCTTCTAATAAGCGCCCCTCTGACCTGAAAGAAACAGTAAACTTTATAACTTAGAAGTAAATTCTAACTACAAAGTAAATTCTCGCAAAATAACAACATTTTTGAATAGAAATATGACCAGTTTATCGTAAAACTGATCATAATTACCAAAAATATTGTTATTATTGCAGGTTTATATGTGCCTTATAGGAAAATTATTGTTTGACTTTGGCGATTTATTTTATAAGCGCCCCCTTCTTTTAAGCGCCCCCCCTCCAATAAGCGCCCCCTAAAAATCTCAAAAATTTTATAATCGCCCTGGGCGCTTATTAGAGCTTTTACCGTAGTTATCTACCATCCCGCGAAAACCGCATGTCCGGAAAAATTCTCGTTCTCGATTTATAGCCCGATAAGGCTCTCGGTCAATCAAATTGCTCAATTTTTGAAATCTAATAAATATGTTCCTCCCCTGGGGGTTTGGTGGGGTTTTAATATGTTGAAAGGGATATAGTAAGGAACAAACATTTGGAAATTTTTAGCTTTATACCATTATTTTTGAGGATGTCTCCTACTTTAGGAGGAGAAATTTTCGTGGACGAGGAAATGCGCGAAATTTTTGGAATAAACTTTGGCGGATGGACAAAACGAAAATATTTGGCGTGGATAATCTTTCGCGGATGGCCCCAGAAGGAAAATTTCGCGTGGATAAAATTTCGCGGTTGGGCTAAAAACAAAAACATTTCACATTTATTATAAAGCTTTATTTTTTTATAGACTGAATAAACCTATACTTGCATAGGTCTCACTCGGCAAAAAATCGAAAAGAAATAAGAAATATAGCTCTTTGGCAAAAAATGCAGCTTTATGGCAAAAATTAGCAAAAAATATAATATGCTTTTATATTTTCTAAATAAAATCGCAATTTTTTCCTATTTTTTTGCAAAAATTCTTTCAGATATTTTAAAAAATTAATATTTACCGTTTTACGGCAATCTAGCGACTTTATTTTTGCAAAATTTTCTCAGCGCAGCGCAACCAGGGTGCGCTGCACTGATAGGAAACAAATTTGGTTTCGTGGTTCCACGATTTCTTTGAAAGCACGTTTTTAATCACAATTTTAATTTTTTGTTTACCGAAAATTTACGTAGACAGCAACATAAATATTGCTGAAGTGAAGCAAAAAATGGCCTAAAATATTCTAAAAATTACCAAAAAAGGGGCAAAAAATCCTGAAAATAATAGTGAGACCTCTGTACTTGCTCATACGTTAAGTTGTATATTAATATAAGTATTTTAACGCGTATTATGCGAAAATGCGCGAAAGTTTGTCTATGTGAGGTTTCTCCTCCTAAAGTAGTCCTGTTTACTAATTTTATCAGTGAATATATTATTTTTTAGAAGTCGCAACTCTGCAAGGCACTCAGGCTGATGCGAAAAATACAATAGCCCGTGCGCTACGCTATGCACCAGATTTTGTGGCGGTAGCCGATGGTGGCAGGAAGGTCGTTCCAGTCGTACCAGTAAATAATGATAATAATAATACTATATAAAACATACTTCTATCTTTTTTGTCGTGAAACTAGACTTATCCTTTTCCCCTTTTAAAAGAGACGTCTTGGAATAGAAACATTACCATCGCATTTATGGACCTGCATTGGTTTGTTTCTTCCAAATTTAAAGGATTTGATAAATATATTGTACAGAAATTGGGAGCGACTATTGAGAGCAACCAATTCTGTAGTAGTATTAGGCCCGATATATTAGAAATAAACATCGACACGCGAAATTGTTAATTTTTTAGACGTAAAATTCAACATAGCTAAAATTACACCTAAAATTAAAGATGTTTTTCCGATGTCATATAACATCAGTACGGGGGAAATCTTCCCTCTAGTTGGATGTTGGATGATGTCGTTACAACATCGTGGTATAATAAAACTAACATAAAACCGATGTCATTTAATGTTATTACAACGTTGTATAACATCAGTGATATAACGTTATTCTGATGTCATGAGCCAACGTCAATATAGCATTTCCATTCCGACGTCGTGCTAACATAAATATAACGTTTTTACTGATGTTGGTCCGATGTTAATTTAACGTCATGATGTTCACTGAGTATATATGGATAATTTCTAGCCCACCTTACCGAGATCTCGGTTAAGCAAAGCGAGATCTCGGCTAGGAGGGCTAGCCTTCCCTTCATGTATATGCAATGTGGAAATAACAGTAAATTGTTATGTAAGTCGGGATCTCGGCTTGAAGGAGGGCTAGCCCTCTTAGGAGGGCTCATATATATATATAGGCCCTAAACAGACAAATATTTAAAACGCATAACAAACATTTCTCTATTTGTTTATATTTATAAATATCGTGTCTGTTTTTCAGATATTCTTTATACGGTATTTTTTTATAATTCCGGTCACAATTAAATGTTCTTCTTGTTCACAGTGTTTAATGTTTATAAACCAGAAAATTTGTAGTAACAAATACATATCACGTATAAAAAAGTCGCATTTAAATTGTATTTAAATTCATGCTATCGTATCTACTCCTACTGCTTGCATTTCCACTCCTATATTCGTTTACGTCTTCATTCTATTTTATTTTATTCAAAATGGTTTAAAATCTACTTTTTTATCTATTATTTTATTGTTTTACAACTCCTTCACTAAATTATCATCTTATATAAAAGGTTTTCTGATGCTTTGAAAATGTTATCTAATCAGAAAATTCCATTTAACATTTTAACGTCTAAAGGGAATACCAGTAATTTTTTATTTAAAAAAAAATATTTGTTGAAATAGTCATTGGAACGTTGTAAAGGTTGATTTATACATAATAGTTTGTATTTATTTATGCTAAAGTCCCATAGGGGACGTATTTTAACCCATTTAGGCACTTGTCGAAAATTCTTGTTTTTGAGTAATGGTACCCAAAAAAATCGAAAAAATAATATTTCTTTGACCGAAATAACATTTTTTAAATTTTCGTAAAAAAGGTGAGTTGAATTTTTTCAAATTTTGCATGGTGTTAGATGTTTCTAAAATTGTGTGTTAATTTGTATTTTTGCTTCATTTTGCTTTATCAGCTGAATAAATATAGCTTACAAATATTATCTCGAAGAACCAGAAGAACATTTTTATAATTTTAACATTTTTATAATTGACCGGCTTGCTAAGAAATCTGTTCACTAAATACATAATACAATGCAGATTTGTATAGTCTGCTATTCAGCGTAGATCCGGGGCGGAAAAAATATCCGAAAAACTGACTATCTCGATAGTCTATTATAAACTTTGGCAATAAGATTTTAAAAATAGATATTTTAACAATGTACCTTACACAATGGAAATATTGTTGACCGACAATTTTTGTGCTTATCCTTGCCATCTTTTCTTTTTTT
>JAUOBW010236878.1:0-12034 GCA_032360285.1 Lepidozona retiporosa | reverse complement strand
AACAGGGTATACCAAATTTGATGTCATAATTTTCCCAAATTAGGGTCTGTTCGCAGGTACACTGAAAATTTAAAACTAAGATATCTTGAGAACAGTTTAATATTTTTACACGAAATAAAAAGCATTTTTCATCATTTTTTATTATCTTTATTATAGGCCCAACTTGTCAGAGTACTTTGGGATCCGTTTAAGCATTGAAGACAGTTTTTTTTAACCCTACCTGACCCGGGGGGCCCAACGGGCCCCCGATGTATAAATGAAATCATATCTCCAGAACGCGTTTGTCGATTGAGCTGAAATTTAGTGACGTTTACCAAAATTTAGTCAGAAATTATTTTTTAGAAAAAAAAAATTATTGGACGTAATATGTGTCAGAAACAGGTGTCAGAAATCAATTTTTTGTGAATTTTTAACGATATTTTGCATATAATTCGACCTATATCATAAATACAAGTTTAAATATCATACATAGGACTTTTGGATTAATTTTCACAAAAAAATATACGTCATGTCGTCATTTTGACATCAAAATGACGTCATATTTTCGATAAATAACGTCAAAATGACGTCAAAAAAATTGTGGACCAAAAATCGTTCTAAAATGTTTCTAGACGGTTGTTTAGCCGAAAAAAGCGTTTTTGGGCATCAAATTGACCATTTTCAAACCAAAAATCCGTCATTTAACTGAAATATTTTCACAAAAAATTTATTCAAAGATTCATGAATTTTTGCTGATTTAGAAAATATCATATCAAATTCTGACGTCATGGGAATTTACCGCATAAATACAAAATCATGACATTACTATGTTAACACTATATTCATCTTACATTGTGCAAAATTTGAGCGTTTTTGGTCAAGAAATGACGAAGTTATAGTGATTTTAGTAAATTTGCTGATTTTCGGACAAAAAATGCTGACGTCATCAAAATTTTAAACATTTTTAGATTTTTTTTTATGTAAAATGTTAGACCCTAAGTCAAGGATGCCTCATGCAAAATTTTGAGGAAAATAAAGTAGAAGAACAGATTTTATGATGGGGGGCCCAACGGATCCCCCCGGGTATATACTTTTCAAAAAGCCCGGGTCAGGTAGGGTTAAATAAATATAAAACATTACTGCATATCGTCACCAGAAAACAAATCTATTTAAGTCTTTAATTTCGTACAAAATCTGTTTAAAGTTTTCAAAAAATTGTAAAAAGATTATATAAAAAGTCAAAGTATTGAAATTGTATTGCAATAGCTATCTGAAAATTATCATAAACCCATATTTTAGTAAAAAACTAAAAACTAAATAAAATAATACTGTAGACCTAATTTAATTTATGGGGCCTTAATTATATATTGTCTTGTTTGCAGGAGAATTGATAATATTCAGCACCTTAAACTGTTACAATTTTTTATTAAATTAATTGGATTTATTTCGTGCCTGTCAGAGCAGGGACAGTTATATATTTAATAAATCATTCTTAGCATAATAATTACCTTATAAAATGATACCCCTGTTATAACGAAGTACAAAAATAAAATAGAAGACATGGGCGTATTACAGTCTTGTCTTCCAGCGACAATATATTTATTTATTTGTCAGAAATAAGACACTTACCGAGAAGATGAACCAGATCCATACATTGTTTGAAAAGGTGACACCAATGGCGATGGAGTATTTAACCTAAAATAATAACAATAAAGTATTATATAGTAGGTAGGTAGGTCAAGTGGTGTGGTAGGTCTAGAACCAAGTGGATGGAATAAGGCGAGGTAAGTGTGTGTAAGTGGTCAAATGGTGTTATACATACCAACAAAATAGATTCGATAACATTGATTTTCGTATTAAAAGCAGCTGTGCTGCAAATTACTCAATTTTTGTAATTGTATATGGGCCGATAAGCAGGTAGGTCTAGAACCAATCGGTCGATTGACGTGACACATCAGGTATGGACGTCGCCCCTAAATAACGTTGATCAACGCCCTAGGAGATCTCAATGAATGAATGTGACGTCATAAAAATCAGATATAATTTATTTTAAGTTAAATCTAAGTTAATTTATATAATTAAAATCGTACATCAGGATGTAAGATGGTTGAATTTTAAAAAATATAGTTTTTAAGGGACAAAAAGAACAGACACTGGACATTATTTAATTTTTATAAAAAGTTACACGATGATGCAGTTTAAAAAATAAAATGTATAATTCAAATTTAGATGATTTGCAATGTTTATTTTGCTGGCAGACCTTTTTGGCGTAATGAGCCAATAACATTGCTTTAAATATGCTGACAAGATTATGTCGACATATTTAAAGCAATCTGATTAGTTCATATGGTAAAAAGTCTGCCAGCAAAATAAACATTGCAAATCATCTATATAATATAAACACGTAGGGTATTATGTAGACTAGACTGTACAGCTAAGGCTAACTAAGGCACATAATGGGCAAAGATTAAATTTACCATTAGTTAGGACGAGGGTAGGTGTTTGGAGTCAAGTCCAGATAACTGATCTAGGGAAAGGGTTCTGGTTTATAATTGCTTTTTGTTGTTGCATTTACAGCATAATATGCAGTGAAAGATACTAGCCAGTCAGTCAAGTCAGCTACCGGTAAAACAGGGTAAGGTAAAGCAAAAGTAACCTGATGCCTGAGACTGTTTACAATTTATTTTATTAATAATTTTATCACCTCACTTTCAGTTATATTTCATCTGACCCCACACTTTAAGTTAGGTATGTCGTACAGCGTCCGATGCATGGATGAAGTGCATATAGGTAGTAATATGCTTGGCTGGATAACAATGAAATGAAACATACAATATAAAAAAACTTACATATTTTCATTATTATCATTACTTGCATTTGCAGCAGATACAGGAAGTAACACACGTGCTCCACGAGCTTTCTTAACTGGAGTTTGTTCACTGTTGTTGATGAAAGAAGCCATTGTATTAAATCAACGATAATATATCTAGAAAATTTATCTTCAACAAAAAACAAAAAACAACACAACTGACAAAACAGGACAGAGAGGACAGATTCAAACTCTTGCAGTGAAAAGGTTTTGTTTTGATTTTAGGATTCCATTTACCGAATCACTTCTCAGAATACGGTCCAGTTTCTACGGAAATTATAAACAAACAGTGTTGTTCTGTGTTCTGATTGGCTCAATTTTATGACGACATATCTTTACAGACGGGGGTGATAGTTTTTAAATAAGTTGAAGTTTTATATATTTATGCATAAGTTTATAAATAAAGAATTTAAAATTTAATAGCTAAATAGTATCAAAATTATTTTATATCGTAGCAATCTAGTAATATTGATTGCAGAATTAAAATAAATCTTATAACTTATATGTAGTTACCAACCGATAAATTAAAATGTATTTGTTTGAAAAATCCTTTGTTGTTAAGATTGTATGCTTCATTCATTCGATTTTTTTTTCAGAATTGGGTTTATATTATAAAAATTCTATGTTTTATACATATATTTGTTTCGCTCTAATAAATAATAAAATAAGGTTTATCATTTGACACTCGTATCAAGTCAGCTGTTTACGTTTTTTGTTTGCTTTCAACCTAGCGTTTACAACATTATTGTAAATAAATTTTAATATTATTTTCATTATTATTAGGATGTCCTTAATAAAATTAAGAATACAATTAAGAATAAAATCCTTGTTGGTGTTAATAGTCGAGTCGTGGTAGCTCATATAATATGAGATTGTGTCTATTAGTTTCTCTAATATTTATTGAAAAAAAGATAGTAGTAAAGCTTAGATTAAAAAATACATAAGTCCACCATTCTTCTTATTCTTAACTTTTCCTTCGATATAGACCGGACCCTCTTTGTCGATATTGTTTCATATATTATTTTAATATTGGCTCCATATTATACTTTTATAAATTTAAAAAATGTAAAATGGGTGTTTACAATGGAGGACAATCACGAAAAATATGCGAGTTTTGTAATGATTGTGTTTCACGAAGTAATTACTATCAAAATCACCGTGATGGATTTTGTCTACACAAAATTAAACGTAAACGCAAAGTTTTGAAACCACGGCTAGATGCGGCGGTTATATCACCAAATTCAGAGAAGAATCAAGGATTTTATGATAACATTAGCGATATTTACGGAGGTAACTATAAGCTCCTCCGAATATTCTCTCCCTTCCCCCGAATATAGCCCCCTCAAATTTAACCACAAAATTTATCCCAGATATAAGCCACGTGGGCTTATAACCGAGAGTTTCACATGGTTTTTAAAACAGTTTTGTAGATAAAAATTATCTTAAAATTAGTATTTTAGTTAAAAAAAAACAAGCTTAAAAAGAGTGTTTCAAAGTAAAAACAAGCATTTTACGAGTATTTCAATGTAAAAACAAGCTTAAATATGATTTGAAATAGAGGAAAAATAAAGATTTATCACCACTAGGGCCTTTCCACCCCCCAAATATAAGCCCATCGAAAATACCTTTATCCGGAAGCCTAGGACTTATATCCGGTATTTTGGTTTATTTAACGACTAGCGTTCGGAAAATTAATCCTTCTTTAGTGCAATATATTTTTTGAATTTGGCACACGCCCAAAGACGATGGTTACTTTAATAAGGGAAAATTATGCTAGCATAAACTTACGAAATATATTCTTTCGCGATGATTGTCGACACTCT
Organism: Lepidozona retiporosa; assembly: GCA_032360285.1. Classification (NCBI taxonomy): domain Eukaryota; kingdom Metazoa; phylum Mollusca; class Polyplacophora; order Chitonida; family Ischnochitonidae; genus Lepidozona; species Lepidozona retiporosa. The sequence goes on along the minus strand of JAUOBW010236878.1, from coordinate 7,363 downwards.
AGAGTTATAAAGTATAACCAAGTTTAGAAAATTTTCGAGAATAATAATTAGAATAATTAGGTGAAACTTGAAATTTTAGTTAATGTATTATATTTAGTTGCATTTGAGGAACAAGAAGTAAACGCAAGTCAACATTCAAGCATAAACGAAGATAGTGATGAAAATGATTCCAATGACTTTGATCTTCAAGAAGAAATAAATGAATATGGAACAGAGGTGAACATTATTAATATTAGCACGAATGCATTATTTTAATATAATTTCATAACCTGTTCTCACATATGCAGATGTTTCTTTAACCCCCATACCTAAGCGTGAGTTTAACATCATACCCCGGGGGTGGGTACTTGCCTATATTGGAAGATAGGTATGTGCTGCCCTTTAGGGCGGGTTTTTAAAGAAAAAACACCGTACAACCGGGTACTTATTTGGAAACTTTTCCCTTAAAAACGGCTCTCAAATTAATATTGTACTTAACAACGGCTGCTTTTATCAGTTGTCCTTAAATACGGGTCAATTTACATTATACCCTAACCCTAACGCTAACCCAACCCTTAAAAACGGGTGTTAAAATTTAAGATGTCTTCCTTAAAAACGGGTATGCTTTAAATTTTTGGGCGGCACACCCCTATCATTTCCTGGACCATGTACCCCCCGGGCATCATACAAGTACCTATATACTGATCCAATTGGGGAATATTTTAAATTCCCTTGTGCAGTAAATACGTTATATATAATATACTATAGTAGGAATTTTGGTATTGAAAAAGGTAATATTCTTGTTGCTCTTTCAATTTGCGCGAAAGTTTATCACCTTAAAAGTTTATAATTTTAAATCTGAGTTCCCAGAATTTGATCTACAATATAAGATTTACAGTTGTTTTACAGGTGAAATTATCATATTTTAGAACAATTTCGAAGAGGTATGGGAAGATGAGGACCCGGAAGAGGATTTCATAGAAAAGAGAGCATTAAACAACACGAAACGGGATACTATCTTAACAAATATGTTAAAATCGATGTTTCTTTGGCAAATGTATACGTATTCATCAGACTCGTCAATGGAAAAGCTCATGTTAATTTTTAAAATGCTGTTAACAACGTTATGTGCTGCAATAACTTCCGGTCTTCTAATATCAATAAGTGAGGCGTTCCCAACAACACTATACAAAGCTAGAAAGCTATTGTCTTTAAATCGAGACGATTTTTCAAAGATGGTGGTATGTCCTAAATGCTGCAAGTTATATAGCTATTCAGATGCTACTCTGGGAATAAACGGTAATAAATTAATTTAATAATAAGATATTCCCGTTGCCCACTCATTACCGGCACCGTCTGGGGAAACTACCCTGGGTTTTGACCTTGGGGGTGGGGATTCTATCTTGGAATTTTGCCCTAGGGCGATCTATTCTCCAAAAATATACAATCTTATTATTTTAAATCATTATTTAAATGTTCTTATACACAAATGCATATTGGAGTCAATTATCTGGTTTTATGTCAAGAATTAACTAATACAAACTGTCCACAGGTTGGGGAATTCAACCCGGATTTTGTGCATTAGGGGTGGGTAATCTACGCGGAAAATGATCTCCACCCAGGGTAAATCCCTATGTGCCCGGGGGTGGGTACCGGAAAGAATTGAACTGCGAATCATAAGCCATGGATAGGTGAATTACACGGAAGTTAAATTTGTGTTAGTAAACAAATCAGTTCACATTAGATTAGTTTTAGTCTCGTGATTCAAGAGATGGAAATATGACTAATTCCCATAAAAAGAAAATTGACGCTTTTAGTCGAATTCACATATATATTTGCTAGAAGATGTTACTTATTTCTCTCTCAATATTGTCATAAATATGTGTTAACTTTTATGATTGGGCTTGTCTCCAAAATGTATTATTATTCTGTAATATACCTCAAAACACTTGATTAATATAAGGTTAAGTAGTGGTTTACAAAAATAATTACTTATAACGAGACGTTATATGCAGAGGTTTAGAAGGAGCTATTCGGAAGGAAAATGTGTCAGTATGATGGGGGGCTAATTTCCATGGAGTATTATATTAAAGGAGGGTAATACGACAGTCCCGAGGGTAGGGCCAATACAAATTTTAGATAAGGACAAAGCAGCTATAGTATGCCTATCCAGTAATAGTTTGGCATTTGATTCGAAACATTTGGTGGATTCTGCCGAGAAAAATATTTATTAAATATTTACTTATTTCAGGATACTTGGAGTCAAACGTATGCAGTTATATTGAATACCCAAATCACCCATTTAAAAGGTTCAGAAAAAAATGTGGAGAGGTACTAATGAAAAAAGTTATAAGTGCGAATGGTAAAAAACACTTTCTTTATCCAAAAAAAGTATACTGCTATCGGAAAATACAAACATCGTTGGAAAATTTGTTAAAAAGATCGGAGTTCAAAGAAATGCTATTTCTAGGACCGCAATATTCAGATAATGAAATAATGTTTGATATTTGCGATGGAGAATTTTATAAGCAGTTTAAAGATAACGAAGGTTTTGAATTTTGTAAAGATAAACGAAATCTGTCTTTCATGTTAAATTTCGACTTCTTTAATCCATACAAAAATTCGGAATATTCATTAGGTGTGCTTTATCTAGCAATCTTGAACTTACCAAGAGAACACAGATTTAAATGGGAGAATGTGATTGTCTTGGGCATAATACCAGGTCCAAAAGAACCAAAACTTCATATTAACACATTTCTGAAACCGACTGTTGATGAACTACTCGAATTTTGGGATGGAATTCCAATTATGGAAGGCAACAACTCTTGTATCTACAAAGCAGCTATAGTATGCCTATCTAGTGATATACCAGCGACCAGGAAATGTGGCGGTTTCTTGGGACATATGGCAACCAAAGGTAAAATTGTATTTTTAATATATTATATCACAAACGGTTAATATGGCACAAGAATGGGGAAAATCATATAATTGTATAAACTAAATATTGCCAACTTAACCCTACTAAGGTAAGTACACGCCGTGCCCCCTTGTGTTTTTTTCGATATCTCTAAAATAATTCCCCAATTGATCTGAAATTTTATGACTTTTCCTAAATATCTATTAGCAACATTTAGCAAAAAAAATATTTTTTTAAAATTCCAATTGCATCCGGTGACGTCACATTTGTCGACATGCTCTCGCAAAATTTTAACTATCATTGATGTAAAATAAGGTTATTTTTTAGGGTTCGCTGACGTCAGCTAATTTTATATGGTTGTTTTAGATACATAAAGGAATTTGCATTACGAATAGGCAGGGGTATAACCATGCAAAATTCCAGACCGATTCATGGAGAAATGATTTTTTTTACGGGGTATTTATTTATTCAAAAAGTTGTATTGTATTAAGTTATTATTAACTTTATACTCGTAATTAACTTGTTGTTGTCCATGTCGGAAGGGGTGCTCCTTAGAGATTGCGCTTAAAATAAGGGGTGGTTGTATATAAAGTGTATTATTTTGCTGGCGCTTATTAGACAGGGGCGGTTAGAACAGAGGTGCGCTTAATTGAGCTTTTACCATAATTTTTATTTTGAAATTTAGGATGTAGCAAATGTCTCCATGAGTTTAAACGAACTGCTGAAAACAAGCCAGATTACTCTGGTTACGATTGTAGTAATTGGATTCCAAGACAAGGAAGACATCATAAAGAAAAAGGATTTCAAACGCTTTGTCAAGAGACATTAGATAAAAAATCTTCGTTCGAGTCAAAACATGGTGTTCGCTACAGCGAATTATTTCGACTACCGTATTATGATCCAATAAAAATGCATGTGATAGATCCGATGCACAATTTGCTGTTGGGTGTAGCTAAACATGCGTTTATAACATGGGTTATATCCGGTATCCTTACACCGGATTTGCTAAAAGTAATTGACGAACGCCAATTGCATATTAAAGTACCATCGGATATTGGCAGGTTGGCTATGTCCATGTCTAATGGCTATAAATGCATGAAAGCTGACGAATGGAAACACTGGGTGCTGATTTATTCAATGTATTGCTTGAGAGGTGTACTACCCGCAAGGCAATTAAATATCTGGTGCCTTTTTGTTAATGCATCTAAGCTGTTGTGCAAACAGTACATTACCCGAGAAGAAACGACGCAAGCGGATGAACTTCTGAAGTTGTATGCCCTTCAATTCGAACAACTTTACGGTTCACCTAGCTGTGTACCTAATATGCATTTGATGTTACATTTAAAGGAATGTATATATGATTTTGGACCTACTTATGGATTCTGGTGCTTTTCATTCGAAAGGTATAATGGTATCCTGGGATCTTTCCATACAAATAATCATGCCATTACTATCCAACTAATGAGGCGCCTTGCCGTGAGTAATCAATTAAGGGAGACAATACCTGACTTCTGGAGTAACATAGAAAATAATGAAAAGCACGCGACTTTCAAGATGTTGTCATCATTGTGGAGTATTAGAAATACAACGACTGTTACATACGAAAACCTTGGGATTAGCGCAGAGAAATCTCTATCGATACAAAAACAAGTAGCGTTACCATTAGACGACCATCAAAATATTTTAAAAGCTGTCAGAAATATATTTCATCCAATTCTCGTAGAGCGAGTTTCTTTACTAGTAAATAAATCCTCTCGAGTACTTGTTGGAAACGAAGTATATGCGACAAAATTGTACAGAGGGGGAGGCTCTAGTTATAGTCAAATAATTGCCAGAAGACCAGATATAAAGAATTCAATTGTTCTACGGCCGGCCATAATAGTTTCGATATTTAATGCCAATGTTGTATTCAATAAATTGGGTGGGAAGTCAAACGCAATATACTGGTTCGCAGAAGTAGAATGGCTAAAACATCACCAATATGCAGAATTTTATGGCGTTAATTGTCCAACAAAACTGTGGTCTACGGAATTGGAATATTACTCTGAACATTCATTCATCCCTTTAAAATTTATTCATGGAAGATTCGTCTCGTGTAAAGATCACATCACTTTTACAAGACCGGGAGAAATTAGAATGTCTGATACAGTGCACGTTGTTACTCCTCTCCCAAGTAAATCTATTATGTAACTTCTATGTTAACCTTTTCATATATTCTTTGATCCTTAATATACAGCTGCTAAGAATAAGCGCCCCCTTAGAAGGTCAAGAATTAAATGAGCGCCCCAGCGCTCTTTAAGATAAATGCATACCTTGACAAAAAATAGAGCATTAAAAATTACAATTTTTTTGATAAACAAGTAATAAACCATAAAATCCTTTTTTATTTATGAAATATAAACCTATTATATTATATAAACCAATTTATTTATTAAAACCCACTAAACATATTACAATAATTATAAAAATATGAAAGTTTCGGGGTTTTTTATACAATGGATAAATACCTCTTTCAAAATATTCCGAATAAATGATATGCGCATTTTACAATTATATTTGTTTTCAATAAATAATAGGTGGACATATAAAACTAATAAATGTTGAGACTTTTCTCACTGCGGGATATTTCCCAACCTCCGTACTAATTATATTTTAGGAATATTATATCACACTTAACTATTAGGAATCCAAGAGTAAATATTTTATTTTTATTTACGTTTATTCAATATTTCAGCAGATAGATAGTTAAACGATGCATTATTAAGAAAAGTTTAATTATTAATTAAATTATTAGTTTTTTTTATTGCGTAACTATGCACTTCTAATATTTAGTCAACATTATCTTGAGAAAAGCTAACGTAATAGACATGATTCAGTTGAAATATCGTAACATTACCTAATACAGTATAGCCAAATAAAGACAAAGAATTTTTTTGCTAGGCTTAAAATGGGGAGCTTATATTCGAGTAAGGGCTTATTCACGAATTCATGGTGGGAAAAGTGGGTTAGTAAAAAGCAAAAAATTTTAGTACAAATAAAATCATCGCTTTTTGTATAAATATTGCTATGAATACGCACTGAAAACGTGAACGTAAGGTATACTCCCGCTCGCAGGATTATTCATCTTATCACATGTACTCTGTCACAAAAACCCCCATACGACGCTAAATCGTGTATTTTTGTGTAAAATGAAAAGTTTAATTTTATACAATACACATGTAATTACCAAAAATCTAGAGTAATTTTCACCTATATAATAGAGGGAATAATATTGGGAAGAGACATTGTGTAAGCAATATTTTTGGACAACTCGTGAAATTAGATTTAAACACCCTTCCTTCCAGAATACTTTCTTTAAAACCTATCAAGGTGTGAGGAAGCCTCGGCCATATAAAGGGTTTATGGTTCGCAATGAAATGTATACACCCGTATTTACCCGTATTCGGAATGAAAATACGGTTCCGTATTCTCCCGTATTATATCATATTTTACAGAGTAATAATACGGGAGAAAACGTGTTCCCGTATTCCAGAATTAGAGAATACGGGACCGATTATGATCCCGTATACAGGAATACAGGTTGCCGTATTCGCAATGAAAAGTATATACCCGTATTTACCCGTATTCGCAATGGAAATACGGTTCCGTATTCTCCCGTATTATACCATATTTTACGCAGTGAAAACCCCCAAGAAAAGCCCCTGAGACAAAACACCCCAAATATAAAAAACAATCATTTTAATTTTCGAAATTCGCAATTTGAAAATAAATACACGCAAAATATTTTCGAAAGTTAGCGCAAAATTTAATCGACGCCAAATCAACTTTTTTCCGAAAAATGATTTTTCGATTTTATAAAAATTTTGTGAGATAAACTTTTGTGAATCAGGCCTTTGGACTTTCTCGGCATTAGCATCCGGCATATAAGGCATCCAAAAATTTTAAAACATTTATTTAAATAGTATATTCAATTATAGTGAATTATTATAAGCAACCCGCAGTCTTAATTTTATAAGAAACCAATTTATAAGAAACCAACGAAATTTTAATTTAAGCAGAACTGCAAAATTATGTATGTCAATGGATCCGCTGCACCTGAGCCCACTTTTTCTAATATTTTTATTTTCAAAATATTTTGTAAGCAATTAAATTGTTAGAAGCCGGCGCTATCCCACTTTATAAGAAACTGATATTTAAGAAACTGAAAGATTGGTCATATTTATTTGAAAAATCATTACAATCTTATTTGTTTTGCGAATGCTAAGATTTTTTTCTAAGAAACCATCAATGGCTCTTATATAACTGTTATAATATTGTAAAATCGCGGAAATTAATAATAGGGTCCTATTTGTTTTTCTAATTTACAACAACCGGGAAAACATCAAATTTATCTATCTATAAAGGTTTCGATTTTCCAAGTAAATACCATCATTCTGGGTTTAGTGGAGGGTCGGTCGCTCATTTAAG
>JAUOBW010236767.1:0-12041 GCA_032360285.1 Lepidozona retiporosa | reverse complement strand
ATGGACATTTTTTAGAAATGTTGTTATACGATGGTGCTGTTTTTAAAATAGACCATGTTAACGTTGGAGTTATTTTTCCTTTCTCCTTCATTTCCCAAACGTACACGGCGGTCTATCCCGAATGAAAACCTCCCGCTGATTATGTCTTCGTAATTAAAGGCTGATTTTCACTACGGATATATTGTGTAGTGTTTAGCCACGGGACCATTTTTTTTACAAACTTTAAATTGCTCTTATCAGGTTAAATAAGTGTTATTATTTATATTTGTTTATGCAGTTGAATACTACAAAGCTTGGTGTTTAGTTTGATAAAAAAAATATACATATAGTATCTTTTGTTTTCTTTTAAATCACAGATTTGTTAGCATAAATCGTATTTGTTTATATTGAAGCTATTTCAAACTATATGTCATTGCCTGTAACCACGTTTAGACGCTGTTTATAGTGTTTCCAATACGGTAAGGTTTATTTTCCATTTGGTATTCTTGATGTTTTGGTGCTTTATAAAGTTAAAATTTGACCAAAAAGAAGGCTTTTTAACCTCGATTTTTACATTTTACATATATTGGGGCTAAATAGCAATACTATTGCAGATATTGCAAATTGAAAGTCTGCTCCCAAGTGTTAGGAATATGTGTGTAAATTTTAATTGATTTTTGTGCAGATCTAATATTGGTTAGAATAAGAATAATATTTTGACCTCATGGGTGTGGTGAAAGGGAAGGCGTGGCGGCCATTTTTAATTGCTGCACAATGGTTTTAAGCCATGTAAAAGTGTACAAATCGTGGTAGATTTACTTTCTATTACCTATTTTGTGTGTACACCCAGTTTTATTTGACTTTTAGCAGATCTAATATTGGTTAGAATAAAAATAATATTTTGACCTCATGGGTGTGGTGAAAGGGAAGGCGTGGTGGCCATTTTTAACTGCACAATGGTTTTAAGCCATGTAAAAGTGTACAAATCGTGGTGGATTTACTTTCTATTACCTATTTTGTGTGTACACCCAGCTTTATTTGACTTTTAGCAGATCTAATATTGGTTAGAATAAAAATAGTATTTTGACCTCATGGGTGTGGTCAAAGGGAAGGCGTGGCGGCCATTTTTGCTGCACAATGTTTTTAAAAAGTGTACAAATCGCGGTGGATTACTTTATATTACTTCTTTTTTATAAAGCTATGTTTGTTTGGTTATAAAAAGGTTTTCTGTTGCTCTAACTGACACTTGATACTTACCCCTTTTTTATTATTAACATTTATTAAAATACAATGTTAAAATCGATAATATGCCTATTGCTGATAGCTGTATAAAACTGTTGACGTGGCATTGTTTTAAATAAAATGTCATTGTTATACAGTATATATTATTATAAATAACAATATTCACTATATATTTTATTTGTAACTATAATAAGTAAAGGTTTAAAGTTTAACACAGGTTTTGTATATGTTTACTTGTTCTGGCGGCCATTTTTATTTTGAATAGTTTGGTGTTTAGTTTAGTAGTTTTATTTAACATATATTTGGCGAATATTTTTATCGTACTATTCAATGAAACTAGTGTTATAGGCCTATGGTATGTTTATGTGACACCACCAGATTTTTTATTTGATATCTATACAATGCAGATAATATGTGGACACATATTTTCAGGGCGGCATTGCTAAACACCGGAACGAGCCAGAGCGACCCAGAGCGACCTAGAGCAAGCCAGAGCGACCTAGAGCATGCCTAGAGTCAAATCAAAATTCGATTACCGTAATGCGTCGTATAAACGCCCCAATTTCTCGATTTCTACGGAGGGCGTCCATTAGAAGGGAGTTCAAAAGAGGAGGCGTTTATTTAAAATGTTCGTTTGTTTATTATTTGTTATCAATAAATCACTTATTTAAAATCCCTTAATCATATTTAACATTTCTTTGATTTGAACTCATGACCACCTCACTCCGGCCTCGAACTCGCATTGATAATATTTTTAGGTCAATACTCGAAATTGATTGGTTAATGGCTCGCTCTAGGTCGCTCTGGCTTGCTCTAGGTCGCTCTGGGTCGCTCTAGCTCGCTCTGGGTCGTTATAGATCGCTCTGGGTCGTTCCGGTGTTTAGTAATGCCGATTTTCAGGGGTATTGAAATAAAATTAATAATAGATTTTGTCTATCGCAGTCTGCGATCATTATGACACAACCTAGTTGCATACTTTTTACTTTTTTTGTCAGTGTTCACGAATAAGCATTCACATCGGATTGGTGGAAAAATACCGCAATACAGGACGGAATAAATATAAAAAAGTTTTTTGCTGCCGTTAGCCAATATATACTGTGCAAAAACTAATTTATGTTCAGTATATCAGATAACAATTTTAGATAAAAGGACTATTTTATAAAGAGCTTTATCATTCTATTTTATTTTAGATATTCTTGCATAATAGTAAATTGTCTCATCTCCTGTATGCAGATTTTGGTTGTTCAGTGAACTGTACATTAATTGTTGAATAACACATGTTTTCCACGCATCTTGGTAGATTATTTCGATTAACCTAATGGCTGATTTTTGTTCAACTTCCACGGAGGAGGATTATAGGTAAATTGCAAATGCTGGCCTTATTCTGTATATGATTTGAGGCTTTCCAGGCCTTCATAAATTGTGTACAAATGTACGCGCACGCAAACCTTTAAGGATTCACACATAATATCGTGCATGTCAGATATTATGAAACTTACATGCATTTTTGGGGCCCCATTTTTGGTACTGGCCCGAAAAACGGGCAATTTCGCTTCAAAATATGGACTCGTTTCCATTTTTCTCGAAAACGACTCCACCGATTTTTCCAAAATTTTACGTGGTAATACCTGGTGTTATTGTTGATAATTTGACCATATTACAATATTCCCGAAAATTCTCGTTCATACGTGTACGCCCTAGTATACGCCCAAATTGTGTATTGGTGTCTGGCTATCATACTCCAATAGAAGTCAACCGTACGCCTAAAAAAGGCTAAAATGATATTTAAAATGTTCATTTGTACGCCATAATAACATTGGGAGTACAGGTGTCATACACCTGTGATTTTACTTACCGTTTACTTATCATTTTGTTATAAATGTTCATGTTATTTTAGAAGCTGTGGTAAAAAGCGAAAATGTTCAAAGACTAATAAACATAGAGGCAATTGTGACAGTAAACGTACCTTTCATTCCTATTGGAAGGTATCACCTATGCAAGATTTAAATACATGGCGAAATATTAAATCTGGTGTTGTTGTCTTGAGCGAATATCAAGGAAAGCAAGGTATTAAATTATTATTTTTACCTACAGTAGTACGTAAGCCTGTGGAGAATCCACTAAATTATTCTTTTAAAAAATTTACATAATTGATTGATATGTACTCTCTATGAAAAAAACATGGAAATAAGAACATTTTTATAATAAAAGGAATAAAATATGTTAGAATGTAGTATAATTTATTATTTTTGTCTAATTTTAACTGTATGGAAACAACTATCAGGCCTTGTCGTATGATTATGAGGGTCGGTCTAATAATGCGCACCCTACGGTATAGTCACTATTAATATAATATTCAATTTAAGAGTGTGTTTGCATGCGCACACAAGATTGCGCGCCCAACATGACAATGTCTGAACTCTCATACTGCATACAGTACTGAGAATAAAGTTATTAATTTATTTATATTTATTTGTTATATTTGTTTTAACGTTATAGATTGATTTCAGTAGTCAATGGTAGCTTAGCTGGTAAAGCACAAGAGTGGAAATTTTATAACCATAATCTTGGGTCGTTGGTTCAAATCCAACCTGTTGACAAAATAATCTTTTTATACATTTAAAACAGATAACAACAAATATTTGCTAATATATAAGTAATAATACAAAGTAATCTAAATAATTTTAATTAATTAAAAATATTGATTAGTGACAGGAGACGTAACTAAAAGACGTAACTAAAAGATATTAAGATATTTTATTTCTAAGATGAGACGCAGTGGTTAATCGCGCGCTTAGGGTCTTTCCATTTAGCTATCACTGTGAGTTGTCTGGTTGAGTGGATATTTCTGTAGGTGCAAATGGGTGCCCTAAGTTCTGTCAGGACCTCGGTAGATTTAGCGAATCACTGAGTATATAGCTACACGACAAGATGCTTGTCATCTCACTCCAGTTCAACCAAAGGTTGACAAACCTAGGTTGGCCTGAAGGTGAAGTAAAAAAAAGAGATTTTATTTCTTGTTTTCGGGGCGCGACCAACCTTTTTTTTGTACAAATTTCAACAGAAACATGAAACATGCATAGCAAAAATTTAATTTACAATTATAATTCGCTGATGTTATTTACAGCCATAGAAAAAATCAACAGTGCTCACATTTTTAAATTCTTGTGATGTATTATTACTAAAATGCTTGACGTCAGTGATTTTAGGATTTGGCGTAAAGTAAGTTTGTTTCAGACAGTACTGTTGCTTATAAATTGTATTTTTTTTTTTTATAGTGAAGTATGTCAATGAATTGGATGAGAGGATTACTGGTATGTAGTTTTTTGAAAGTTGACTCACATAAATTTAAATGCTCTTTCACATGACCCCAACTTGTTTTTACAGTATTCACTCCCTTTTCCAATATTTCATTTCGTCATAAAATAAGTTTTCAAATTTACTTCCAAGTTATAATGTAAAATTGTCTTGGTTTGAGTCCCTATCCGCGAAAGTTTTCTTTTTTAATCCGTGAAAGGTTTCTTGGCGGAAGTTTCAATTATACTGTATAATACTGGAGAAACTTCTTTGAGAGAAATAATTTGTGAGATAAGCTTTCACCAGATTTTGAAAGAATGTTTGCAAAATTGCAAGTTAAACTTTCGCGAATTCCCATTTTAGAAAAAAATTGTGAGATTAACTTTCGCAAATTGAGACAAAGTTAAGTTTAATTATTTAATGTATTTCCTCTAGCAGCGATTATTCTAATTTTTAATTTTTTCATTATATCTCTGTGGCACTATGGTCTAAGGTGTCGACCTTGTAACAATAGCCGTGTTAGTTCAAGCCACGGCCTGTGCCTCGGTAGATTTGGTGAATCACCGGGTTTATATAATAACAACTTATTAGCCACACGACTAGATGCTTGGCATCTCACCCCAGATACCCATATTCGCGCGTATAAATTAAAAAAATCTTAAGAAAAATCATATGAGTTCAGGCCTGGAAACTTGACGCGAATCCGATCCGCGCAAAGATTCACGTAACTTCCCATCACGAGAATCTAAACAGATTCGCGTAAGATTGTTTCAAAAAAAATAATTTTTTACTTCTTTTTTTGCAGAAATTGTCTGTCTCCAGTCAGCAGAGGTTTTACAGCTGTACTTCTATTTTCGTAACGTTTAAAACCTATTAAATAAACCTTTATTGGCAACATAAAATAATATATAAACATAAAAGAGCCCTGCTACACATAAGTGCACCAAAAGCAACCCTTAAGTTGTGTGTGAATCACAGAGCTTAATTAATGAGTCATGCGGTTATTTCATAACATACCGCTCACCTTGCAACTATGTTACAAAAGGCTCTTGGCATGTCACAGAGGGTGATTAAGACTCAAAGGGTACATATACAATGCAATGTTCAAAGGGTTCATATAAGTTTTAAATATCACGGCAGCAAGTATAAAAAATGCTTTCACCGACGTCCGGTGATATATAACCAAATTTATATACTGTGTTTCTAGCTTTAAGTTCTGAGGAACGGTTCGTTCGGGGGAATGGTAATCAGGTTGCTTTGCAATCTTTAATTTTGCACTCTAAACAGACAAATATTTAAATCACAGACTAAATAAATTCCTCTATTTGTAAGTTAAATTAATGATTAGATTTGCGTCCGAATTGAAAATATAAATGAGGGATGCGTTTTATATTGGTCTAAAAAAACTGAATGCGCAACCTTTTTTTTCCCATAGGTGCAAAATTTACACAACAAATAACCATGATACCAATTTCAAACCGTTGTTTTGGATATACATTTTAATTAACTCAAATTACACAACAATCGCCTTTAATTATTGGGCATTAAACCAAACAATATTTGTAAATTTAAAAGGAATATATCGGTGTTGTGTGCCATGATTTTGAATTATCGTATGGACACACGCACTAACGTAAATATTTATGACAAATATATTTTAATTTTATTCATGAATAAGAAAAATTGGAAAAAAACTTAGTCTAGAAAAAAATGTAGACTATCTCTTTTAGCCGTCTTTTTCTAAAAAAAAAAGTGACCAGATATTACCAACCAAATAGGTTAGTAATATCTGGTCACTTTTTTTTTTTAAATTCAACTATTTTTTATTTAATTTTTTCACTGCTCCCTTAACTAAATTATAATTTTATTAAAAAAAGTTTTTAATTGTTATGTTTTGATAATTTTATCCAAATTTATTATTTATTTGTAGAGAAGGAACTCGAGTTGGAAGTCATGACAAGCTCCAATTTGGCTACGATGCAAGAGATAGAGGGAATTAATTTGACTACGATTCAGGAGATGGATCAAATTAATTCAGATAAAGAAAACTTAGAAAAGGATTTAAAAGAACTCAAAACACAGTATGAAAAAATACGAGTTTTGTTCGAACAAAAGTCATATGCTCGTAAGAGGAGAGAGAACGTCTCTACGGATGAAAGGATGCTAAATGACCATTCAAGCTCGACACTATATCGACGCCGAGAAGCTACAGGCAATGTGCTTGAGTACTTGCATGGAGGCCATTTAGGCGCGGTATATGGTGCCTGGGACTACTTTAAAAGTAACGCCAACAGTGAATTAATGGAAAGTTTATTTGTTTCATACAAACGTGGAAAATTTTTAAGAAAACTTTGTGGCAAATTTAAAGAGAATGATGATGTCGCAATGAATAAAGCTATGGCTGTAAAATATCTCAACTTTCTTTCACGAAGAAAATACCAATTCCTTTGTAAAATACAAAAAACTACATATGATCCTGAAAGTGAGTCATATGGTAAAAACCTATTAAGTTATGGTGACTATAATTTAGACATACAAACCAAATCCATATCTCATAATGCCCTGGATTCCTTTGTAAAAAGTCTGGATATTGGTCAACTCCATCAAATCCAGGGGTATTCTGGAGTGTCAAGAACAGTCACTGCACTAATTACAATGGTCGTCGACCTTCAACTAAAAGTTTCATCACTAAACAAAAATTTGATTTGGTTTAATGGCAATATTAACCATTTTGTTGTTGAATTTTCAGATGATGGTGCACCAGAATCATCTGAAAGGACAATGACAATTGGCACTCTATCTCTTTGGAATTTTGGAAATAGAATAAGGAGTCGTGATTTCCACTACTTACTACACATGCTCACAGCTCAAGAGAAAGACGAAGTATGTCAGCTACTGTGGAACCAGCATTCTGAGGAGATGCAACTAATTGAAAATAATGTAATTGTTATCAATGGCATAAAGTGCACTTTTCAATTTTACCCTTCAGCAGATACAGCGTGGGTCTGTTTTGCCAATAATGTTTTGAGTTGTAGTGCTACATATCCCTCACCATATGCACACGTACACAAGAGTGAACTCTCTGACATGAATGGAAGCATAGGAACGGATGAAAATTGTAAATGGAAGATTCCAACACAGGAGAGTCGGGAAGCAGAGCTGCAAAAGTTGGAAAAGTTCCGTACTACAACTTCTAATTACAATGAAGAAAAAAAACATAAGTTGGATTTAGAATTCATGGCTGAAAATGGTCTTCGGCAACTTGGACCTCCACGCATTGGAATATTCGCAAATCGTGTGATGCCCGAACCTCTCCATTTAGAAGTGAATAGTTGGACGCATTTCTTGGACATCACTTACAAGGAGTCTGTGCGAAGAAATCGCTTTGATGAATTTTTACTTGTTCTGAAAAGCCCTCCGAGATCAGCTATTGACGATGTTCCTGGTTGCGGGCTGAAGTTTATTGCAAATGAAATCGAGAAGCACTACTTAGTTGAGCCAAAGCGATTGAAACGATTAGAGATCAGACTCATTGGATCACAGGCTATAAGTTTGGCACAGTACAGGTATTTAATTTGTTTAAAGAACAGCTTTGAATAAACCAGGAAATATTAGGGTGAACTTTTTTAGAAGGAGATTTTAGGATACAATTTGTTATATAATAAAATATTCTTACCTGATTTCTTTTTTCCATTTTTATTTCCAGCATTTTTAAAACTTTATCTGAAACAATATTAACAAATTTAACCTGTACTATATGATAACAAAACAAACACATATTACTTTATTATATGAAATGTAGATATCTACACGCACATTATATCCTGAAGTGTGAAGAGAAAAAGTTAATACTTTGCAGCCCTGTACGGTACGGGGTGACCGATTTTTTTCTGCGGGCGACCAAAATTAATTTTGGTTTTTAAATTTCCAGTCGCCCATCAAGGCGACCAAGTTTTTTTGTAAAAAAATTTCAATAAAAAAATATTTAACTAATAATACAGAAAATAATAATAATAAAACTGTAGAATATGTCTCCTGGGAAGAATCCAGTATAAACATTAAAAACGCTGTATTTCTCATGGGCGACCAATTTACAAAATTATAAAATTTCCGGGCGACCATTTTTTCTCACGGGCGACCAAATTACAAAACTATAAAATTTGGGTCGCCCGTCTGGGCGACCAGTTCACAACACGAAGATACAGGGCTGCTTTGAGTCTGGAATAATTTCAAAATTTTGGGCACCCACCGGAGCCTGAGTTAGACGTAGAAACTTTAGTGCAGACAAAATTTTGCGGACGAAGAAATCCGAAAAATTTTCGGTATTAACTTTCGTGAACGAAAAAAACAGAAAAAAAAATGCGCGAAGTGCACAACAGTTTGTCCTTGTGAAAGTTTCTACTCATAAAGTATATTATTTGAATATTTTATCTGAACTATACCACATTTTTTATCTCTAAATTGAACTGTTATAAATTTAAATTGTTTTCTCATAGTTTCCGACTAGTTGATGTACTCAAATTTGAAGGTGAGTCACCTGCTCAAGCCATTTGCCGACTAGCGTTGTCAAAAATTAGCCAAACCCTGAGAGACATTGGCTCGCTTATTAATCAAATCCACGTTTTAAGTGACAGCTACATCAATAACGTTGAGTATTTATGTAAATGTTATTTCAACTTGTATGCATTGTTCTTTCCCACACATTGCCAGCTTACTGTGTGGACCTTAGGATATGTAGTGCCATATCACGCAAAAAAATTGTATGCACAATTCAAAATTGGTTATGGCATACTTAGTATGCAAGGAAAGGAGGCTAAACACTCTGCTCTTAAGCAAGAATTAAAGACAAACACAAACAGAAGTATGGCCGAGGATAGTGGAGGTAAATGGCACCAAATTGCTAGGTCAAATTATGTAAGAAAATTTTACCTTCAATACCACTTTCCAGTTTCCAACTACCATTCGCATTACCGCCGAAGAAAAGTCGTAGAAGATTCTGAAAACAGTTACTGCGAGTGCTCACGCTTCTTGACTGATGGAGAATTAAAGTGCTTGCCATGTATCGACTCTGCATCTCTTATGGAATGTGTTGTAGCCAATAAAATGACAGATGATGTACTGGCAATACTGAAACCTGTTTCCTGTAGCAAATGTTCTGATCGATTTGCTGACATATTAAGCCGTGATAAACATATGAAAGGATCACACAGTGCGGTACCATCAAAAGCTAAGGAAATAGTACCTGGTTTAATGTCAGTTGACGAGCTAAAGTTACAGTTGAAAAATCGGGGTAAATCAACATTAGGTAACAAACAACAGTTGAAGAAAAGGCTGGAAGGGTTAATTGTACAAGAAATATAAACATAGGGATTTGTTTGAGTCAATAAATGCTTTTCACTATGAACAATCAAACACAGACATATATGTGGACGTAATATTACCACCATATGAAAGCCCTTGTTGCCCCATCATGAAGAATTTAAGGGTTTGCTTAAAAGCTTTAACTTTATTACTTTTTCATTTCGTTTTTAAATATGTACATTTCTACTTCTCTAATAAAACTAAATAATATATTTACATATAAATACAAAAGTACAGTTACAAAGATATTAACTTTTTTAAAAAAATAAAATGTATAGACATAAATATCTGATAACAAGTCAATTAGGTTGGCCTTGTTTGGCGTTGTCCGACCCTAGGCTTTCAGTATAGGTTAAGGTCGGTAGGCAAATAATTATTTTTTATTTAAACTAACAAAAAAAAAAGATTTCAAGTAGGCGATATTTTTACAGTATAATTTTGGCAATATTTAACTCTTAAAAAATGTTTCAATATGTAAATATGCTATTTTGAAAAAAAAAATAATACACCACAGTAGGCACATTTTATTCGCAGTCAGTCGGGCAACGCCAAACATACAATCTTTTAAGGGCAGCCTTATAATATAACAAGCATTGGTACGGTATATATTTTGTTGATTTGCATGATTTTTTTCAATGATATGAAAAATAAGATGTATAAAAATATTTGTTCCTTATTGGTTTTTTTTTATTACTTCATACCTCATTGTCTTGCAAAAAAGCAGAAAAACATTTTGTCATCAAACTGTAAAATTAAATGTCACAACAATCAAATAGTGGTTTATTTTATTATTTTTCAAACTAAGAATTAGAAAGGCAGCTTCAAGACAATAAATTTTAAATTGTTCAAACATAACCAGAGAAACTTCCGCGAGAAAAATGATTTCTTGTGAGATACACTTTGATGAAGTTTTGTATGAACGTTTGAAATTTTTCGAGATAAGCTTTCGCGAATGGTATACTAACAGTTTCCTTCACGAAAGTTTCTCTGGTTTATAGTTACTTTATTTTCAGGATAAGGCGAGTAGGTAATTTTATCATTTTGATCGCGCGAACGAACGTTATGACGCATGTGAATGAAATTAGTGCTAAATCTCTACAAACTGGTCCCATAAAAACTATATATAAAAAATGTGATTTAGAACGCCAGACAAATACTCTTCCTTTTACGGTAGACACAATTAAATTTTCTAATAAATTTCATGAGTAAAAAATTATGTACCCAAATCGCGCCTGATCACCTACGGAAATATGCGCTCAACCAGACAATGAAAATATTAGTCCAATAAATTACTCATATGAAATACATGAATAAAATAAAGTAAATACATACTAAAGAGAATGACAAAGAAGGAAAGTAAGGGAGGTAATTTGGCACAAATAAAACTTTCAATTAAAATCATTTTATATAACAAGAGGGACAAGACAATAAAATTTTAAACCATGCCATTAGTTCTTTTTGGCATAATGAAAATGCCCGGCTGCGCAATGTAGCCACTGTTTCTGCCCCCTGATTGGCTAAATCATGGCACTCCTACTGTTAAGTACACTATTATCATTATGTAACTAAACAATTAGATAAAACAGTTATTGTCAAGATTTTTCTTATCCCCTGCTAATCACATTATATAACATTAGATAAAGGTGTTTATATGAGACCACAGAAATGATAAACAAACAAAAACCGGTGATTTCCATAGTTTCAATAGTTTTACTTTATACAACAAGAGTTTCAACTGCCAGGGTAAATGTAAACCAGGTGTTGATTTTGTAAACTATGACATCACATTTAGCATTCCTAACATATATAGTCAAATAATTGTAAGAACATAAACTCTTTTTCAAGGTTTGTTTTCAAAAACATTTTGGAAGCACTCGGACACAAAATAAATTGTTAGAAATCAAATGAAACAAAACTTACACTCCAAGTTACAGTTAGCTTTTAGTTTACATTTTCGCTAGAAATTTAAAACTCTGAACTAAAGAACCATCATTAAAATTTTTACACAAAACAAAAACATTCGTTATTATCTTTAATAAACTCAATTGATCAAACTACTTAAGGATCCCTTATTGACAATCTCACAGTTACAGTTAGCTTTTAGTTTACATTTTCGCTAGAAATTTAAAACTCTGAACTAAAGAACCATCATTAAAATTTTT
>JAUOBW010236766.1:0-19217 GCA_032360285.1 Lepidozona retiporosa | reverse complement strand
CCTTAGGGGCTATTTTAGTGCAAAAAGGGCCTAAATTTGGTCTAAAATCGGTCATAAGTCAAAAAATACTTATCCAATTGCCCTCAAATTTAGCACAAACATGCGTCATATGTTGTAGAATGCTCACCAAAAGGTTCAAGGTGATGGCGTTATTAGTTTTTGATTTATGGCTATTTTACTTCGATGTTTGGCTGAGACTTAGAGAAAAAAATTCAGAATTTTCAAAAATTTGACTTTGAGTGCCAATAAATCAAATACCAATGGAGCTATGGCTTCGATATTCGACAAGGTGCCTTGAGAACCCGACTAAAATATATAAGTCTCTCTTCAATGCTAATCCTAATATAAATACATAACATATATAAACTGATATATATATATAACTAGTTTTTTTAAAATAGCAACACCAATTTTTTTGTTATTTAAAGAACGCCGAACCTGCACGAGAACTTTTTAACGAGAGCAATCAAAAGCGAATAAAAACATTTTCTTAGTGTAAAACGACAAATACAAACTATATTAAAAGCAGAATTTTGAAACTTTAAATGCGCGAAGAAAATTCAATACGGATTGGAAAAAAGACACACTAAACATGGGACATACGGATTTGATTTAAAAAATGTTTCGACAAGACAAAAGAGGAATACGAGAGGGCCATTGAAAAAAGATTGAAGACTGAACTTGCATTAGAATTTTTATCTGCAAAGAAATTGAAAAACCACAAAGAGAGAACCAAAACAAAATGATTTCGTGAAGCAACCAAACAACAAACTTTTTAAGAGAAAATATTTTAGGGGATGGCAGTTTAGTGTGTATTTTAGTTACAATGGTAAAATAATAAAGTAAATTAAAAAATAATATGGGAATGCGAGAGGGGTAGACTAATCCAGCAGCCATGGGTTTTCTTCGATTGAGTCTTGGCGTCGATCGCCGTAATCCCACAGCAACTGGACGTTGGATTCAATATCATCAAGGGCCACAAATATCATCCTTGGTAAACCATTGTGCTCAAGGACACGTGCTTTGATGTTTGGTTGCTTGGTGGAATGGTTGATGTAACGCCCAAAACAACAATGGTACATTTGTTGCTGGGCGTCTCTGCAATATGTTATGCCTTTGTGATAGAACCGAAACATATATTGCACGTCAATTTCGTAGGCTAAATATACGTTTTCATATAAGTCCATGTCCTCACCTTTTAACAATTGACCCCTATACTCGCAAATATATTCCCCTTTTTTAAATTGTCTTGTTGTGTAAATTCCGTAGCCCATCCCAGTGGGCACGCACACGTTTAAAACACGTGTAAATAACGTCCCCAAGGCACGTGTTTTAGCGGTGTATTTCGCGTCTATAGGACATGACATAGAGACGTCTTTCTTAGACGTGTAGAAAACGTGCCTATGAAACGGCCATAGAACGTGTTAAACACGTGTGTAAAACGTCTTATACACATTTCGAAAATACGCCTCAGTACACCCATAGGGTGCAAGTATGCACCCTCTTATATTATACAGAAGTGCAATAAAAAAAAATACTTCTGATGATTCATTATTGACGCTTATTTTTCGCCCTCAATTTCGCGAAAATTATGTTATGTTGGTTCGCGAAATAAAATCCACGAACTGCTACCATATTTTATTCATACTCACGAAATTAAATTACACTTTTTTTTATAAGAACAATTTTGTAAGAACAGCTAGACTTAAATTTTGGCTGAAAACAATAGGTCTATTGTTTAGAACAATTTAGGAATAAGAACAATTTAAGGCTTAGCCAAAATTTACTGGTTCTTATATAAAAAAAGTGTAAGTCGCGACTCATTAAAGTACACTTCTATGCGAGATTGAGTTTTTTTATCAGAGCAATAACGACAATAATCATTCGGACAGATCAAAAACAATAACGATATGATATAGTATATCAATTATTTTTATTTATTTAATTAATATAATCTTCTTCTTCATCTACATTCTGGTTTGGCAACGCGCGAGGCGCCCTTTTCAGGTGCTCCCCAACATACCGGTCGACCTCTTCTTTGGTGTACGTTGCTGACGATAGTGCAGCTATAAAAAAGTTAAACATTTAATACTTCAAGAGCAAGTCCAAAACCCCGAAAAATTATTGCGTTTCATATTTAATCAAGGAAAGACATTTTCGAGAATCGGATCAAAGAAATAATAACTATCATCCAATTTACAAGTACGTTTTAGATATAAGATTATAAAACTGAAACTTTCAGTGTTTTTTATACAGTTTTAATATTGGCAAACATGGATCAATGAGGTAAATGAGTAATTTTTGATTTCAGAGGGTGAAAATCCTATGTTAACCGACTCCAAAGGTAACCTTAGAAACGCAAAAATAAGGGTCGTCAAATTTGAAAACCGACTAAACCAATTAATGGAGCTAACAACAAGGTTGTTCCCCAGATTTTAGGTCTTAAAAGTAGAGAAATTTATTTTTAGTATAAACTTGTGATGACGTCATACGATTGTTGTAGATTATTTTACAAAACTAGTTCCACCACACTAAAGAGCTCAAAAAGTACTTTCAGAAAATGGTATGGTTTATACATGTAGCACGTTTTTCCAGTAGGTTTCTCTGAGAGAATCTAGGTTTCTCTGTTCAAATGTGACTATCGCGCTCCATATGCATGTACATAGCTCAAAAACTATACATGCTATACATGTATAAACCATATCATTTTCTAAAAGTACTTTTTGAGCTCTTTAGTGTGGTGGAACTAGTGTTAACGTGATGTAACTCGTGTTTCAAGAAAACCCACAAAAATTGAATGACGTCATAGTAAATTGTGACAAAAATTGCATGTTTCTGCCCTTGAAATCTAAAATCTGGAGAACCACAAATGGAAAAATGACATATGATACCGTGTTTCGAAACTTTGTTTTTAGCTCTATCCATTAGTTTAGTGAATTTTCAAATGACGACACTTATTTTTTGTGTTTCTAAACTCTCAAAGTCGTACTTTCAAAAAATACCCCTTTAAATTATCTAGCTAAAATTAGTGACAATTTCCCCTGCTGGGGTGGTATCTAGCACCCTCATGAGTTGGTTTATTATCAGGGAAGTGTTAATAATCAAACAATTCAGGAAATTTGTTCAGAGAAAATTTGCTGTTGCTTATATAAAAAAATCACAATTACCTATAATCACCTTATAAAGAAAGGTTTTCTTGAATGGGAGTTTATCGTGCGTGCCAAGTTTGTTAAATTTAGCCTGGACACTCTTCGCCAAGGTTTCATCAAGCGCTTTATTTACCATCGCAGACTTGGTCGTGCCACCGACTTGTTTTAATCTCCGAACCTAATTTAAAATAAATATATTTCAATGAAGAAACCATAAAGCAGTTTTCAAAAAATGTATGCAGACAGACAAATGAAAACTTTGAAACTTATGTACTTATTTTTAACCCCAATATACCCCTTTTAATGGGCTGTGGAACTCAATACACCTTTTCGCTAGTTCAGAATACTTTAAGGTAAAAAAAGAGCGGGAAAAAATTGTGCGAGAAAAAAGAGCGGAAAAAATTAGTGCGATTTTGGGCCATGCGATTTTGGGGCCAAATCACACTTTTAAATTCCGCACAAATCTAATATTTGTCCAATCGCACATTTTAAAAAATATTACATAAAAAATGTATAAAAAATATTACATAAAAAACAAAACAAAATTTTTTTGTCGAATTTCGAAACTTTTTAACCATTATAAAAATATTGTATTGAGCTCTTTTTTTTATTTATTTACTGATTACCGTAAATCCTCTAATAAACGCCCGGGGCGTTTATTTAATTTTCAAGATTTTTAGGGGGCGTTTATTAGAGGGAGGCGTTTAAAAGAGGGAGGCGTTTATTTTAAAATTAAGGAATTCTCTTTGGGGCCTGGGGCCCGAAAAAGAACATTTTCGGCAGGTAGCCACATTGTTCAAAAATTACCCTCTAATTCATGCAAAATTAGAAAAAGCAATTTTTACATTTTAGGGCTCAAAATTGTCTATTTTGGGTAAATTCGGGCTCAGCAACGAGAAATAAGACTTTTTTCGAAAATCCGGCTATGTCTAGGGGGCGTTTATTAGAAGGGGGCGTTTAAAAGAGGGAGGCGTTTATTTCAAATTTTTGAGTTTTAGGGGGCGTTTATTGGAGGGAGGCGTTTAAAAGAAGGGACGTTTATTAGAGGATTTACTGTATTTAAAGTTACAACTTAATGGGGCATTCATGATACGGCCTTGACATCTAAGGGGTTGGTCTTTTATAACACTGGATACCCGGGCGGAGTATAATTTCAGCCGGGGCTATTTTTTTTCGCACCCCTACTAAAATCTTTGTAAAATTTTCACACCCCCACTAAAATTTCTGTAAAATTTTCACACCCCCACTAAAATTTCTGAAAAAATTTCACACCTCCCTAAAATTTATAAAATATTTTCTCCTTCAACTCTTTAACCCTATCAAAACCGTAATGTAGAGTTTTTCTCACCTGGAGATAGACTTGATAAGTCTCTCTATATTATCTCTCTTCACGGGAAATTCACGATATCAGAATGCTAGAAATGCTTTGTCTCTCAAAATTTCACGGCTGTATATTTTCCGTAAAACTAGAGATAGACTAAACTAGTCTAACCTGGAGACTGCGGTAGCCCCCGTCTGTTATCTCAGTATCTACAATAAGTATGAATTAAAATTTTTAGGAGAGATAGAACTATATATGAACTCTATTTTAGAAAAAATAAATTTCCAAAAAATGAAATAATGGCGGAAATAATGATGATGTCAGAAATATTTATGGCAAAAAACGCTTGTTTTCAAATAATTTTAATTTCTTACCTAGATAATATTTTCTCTTACTCTTTTGGTATTTAAAATGAATATTTATGTTCTAATTAGCCAAGTTATTATTTTTAGAATCTTTTAATTCAAAATTGCGTAAATTTGGGTCCAAAGTCTACCATTTTTACAAAAACACTAAAATCGAGCTAGGGCCACCCACGAAGAATTTGGGAATACGATTTTTGGCCCAGAGTGAGAAATTAGCATGTTCTATCTAGGCTGAGAATTTGAACCAAATAGCAAATATAGTTCAAAAGTTATCTTACTTCAAAATTTTGGGCTCAAAACAGAGGCCAAGTGCCCGAAAACGCATTTCTAACAATAACTCCAGTTTGGCACATCCGATTGAGGTCAAATTTGGTACACCGCTTCTAACCACTATAAGAAACTGATTTACAGAGATTTAGGTCAAATATTAAAAATAAATATGGGGCTTTTAGTAATAAAATCATAAGTGATGCTGACATGTTGCTGACGTCATATATCCGCCATTTTGTAAGTTATGAACATGAAATAAATTTTAATGAAAAGACAAAGGATTGAATATTTAGCATGCAAAATATTATTATGCATATATATCCCAATAAAAAGTTATTGAAGCCTAAATTTGTTCAATTTTTGGGTAAAATTTCTAAAATTGCTCTACCAATAGAGTTAAATCTTTAATAAAAAAAAACCCTAAGAAAAATACCGCATACAGTTATTAAATTATAGAGTCTAATAATTTGGCACCGCCACTAAAATTTCAAAAATAATTTGACACCCCCACTCCGCCCGGGAATCCGGTGTTAAAAAAGACCAACCCCTTGAGTGGAGGGGGCGCTCATTTTAAGTTTGGACTCTTATTTTGAACTTTTGGAGCTCATTTGGCAGAATGCTCTTTCAGATAAATACGTTATGGGAAAATCCTTTTTAATATGTGAACGAAGCTAGTTTGTGATGATTATTAAGTAAAAAAAGTATTTTTTTTTTACAAATTGTGACCCCCTGGGGGGTTACCTCCAAAGTGGCAGTACTACACGTCCTCGATCCAGCAGGTCTTGAATATGTTCTTTTTCACAAAATTCGACTCTTAATAATCGGTAAAAGTCTTTTTCGTGCTTTTTATCACGCGAAATATGTTCTACCAACATAAGTACGAGGTCATTTGATAATAATTTTCGTTTTAAATTTTTGAAAATGACCGATTTTTCATAAAAAATACAGAAAATTACGTCAGTTTGACGTGGATTAACTACGACGTGTCGTAACTTTGCCGTCGGATTTTTCATAAAATAAAAGGTTAGCCTTTCAACAATTACCATACAAAATATCAACCTTATTGCATGTCAGGAACATGTATTTTTAAGCTGCTAAAGTTGCGGTACTACACACACCCTAGTCTATTTAAATAGACGTAGTTTATTCATTCCCGTGTACGCGTTTGTTTTCTTCTAATCTACTATGTCTAATATGCTATGTCCAGCCACGGAAACGGAATATCGTGGGTGGATAAAATAACTTTTAAGCGACTGGCTTGACAGTCTACACACACCCTTGATGTATTAGGTTTGGCATCCCCCTCCTATTGATAAAAAAATACCAAACCAATGAGAAAACACTAAATTAATATATAGCAATTTATATTCAAATATTAGATTAATTACAATTTAATAAGCAAATTTATTTTTTAAACAATATATATTATATAAAGCGATATATTTTAATAGACTAGTTAAATTATTTCCCGTATACTCACACATAAATGTATGAGAGGTAGGTCACATATGTTCGTGTAAAATCACTTCCGGGACAAAAACTCAGAGAGAAATACTTAATGGGATTTCGAAAATAAGACCTTGTTCAAATTTAACATGGATTCCTCAAGCACAGAACCGTTCAAGATTTTTCGACGAAATAAAAAGCACTCTTTACATGGCCTCTATAATATTAGATCAACTTGTAAATGAAGTTTGGGATTTCTTTAAAGACAACTTTTATTAATCAAATCTTAAGTTATATGCCGATAATTGTCTCCAGAATGCCTACCCTTTGGCACATCCCTGCACGGGCTTGGTGGTTACAGGAAAGAATTATACCGCGCATAATTACAATTTAATAAGCATTAATTATAAGAAATATTGTTAAAATAAAACTTGTTTTCAAAGAAATAATAGAAACAAGGAAATGTAAAATAAGTTTTAAACTTCCTTGAAAAAAATCAAGCTTTGTACAAGTTTTAAGTATCACACAAAGTTAACTTTCACCAGGAAATATGTTTATACAACCGTTTGACTACCTTAGTGATATTTTATTTTTAAAATTAAGTATCATCATTGTTTTTGTTGAAACCGCTATGAGGATTCCCTACCTTCCCCCGGGAGGAGGATTTGAACCGCGCATTGGCATTGGGGAGGAAACATAATGAATCCTACGGTGGAGATAAGGCTACATAAAATATAAAATGTGTTTATTTCCACGAATTTTGAAATATGACATGCGCGAATTTAAATACACAAAAATATGTTCTGAAATCGCCGTACACTAAATTTAAATAAATAAATAAAAATTTACAATTAAAAAGTACATATTAAACTAAAAGTAATTTCTTCTTATTATCATTTTCGTAAAATGTCTTTTTTCAACTTGTTACGGTACCATAAATATAAAATACAATGGTTCATGAAGTTTGTGGGCGTCATGTAAGATAATTGTGTTTTGAGGCGTTTTGTTGCAGCATTTTGCTGCTCATTAATCTGGCTATTTATTCCCTTCATTAGTGGATATGAATCAATATTATACCCTTCAGAACAACCTGAAATCAAAAAATATAGATAAATTTTATTTTTGCAAAAGGTTTACATTTTACGATAGATATTTATTTTGCTTACCTAATCAAAGATATTTTATTTTAAAAACAATTAGTACTATTCACTGGTGTATGACGTCAAAACAATGTCTATGGAGTCAATACCTGAAATGCTGTTTCTAAAAGTTCCTAAAGTACTAGGGTTTCCCCTAGAAGGTAGACACGATACACACCAAGTTTAATACACTTTTAAGGTATGCTGGTTCCGCCCAGCCCGTTGCCCTTACACCTTTTTTTATAAGCATGGTGTATTTTGAGCCCAGCTGTCATTGTTTATTATCCCAGATTAGTCAAAAAAGATGCTAAACATTGTATTCTTTAATAAAATTAAATACATAAACCGTAATTTTTGACAGGTTAGTTAGGTTTTTGTTTGATAGAAATAAACATTTTCTCAAAAATCTATTTTTCGTTTTAACCCAGCCTCAGAATATGCTTATGCCATGCTTTAGAATAAAAAGGAACTTCCGCCCCCACACTTTGACCACTCATGCATTGTGAAGTCACCAGCCCCACTCTCACTTGCACAGTATTATATTTTGAAAGAAATTCATTCTCAGCTAAACATGTAAAATCTACACCCTAGGTAATCTTTTAAGCAGAGATCTAGAAACATAATGATAAACTAATTTCTGATAACAATTTTATTAAGAGCGACAAGTATTTGGTAAAAAAATAAGAACAAGCATGGACAATGCAAGATTTTGAGTATAAACTGTTGAAAATCCGCCTTCGGTTTACGAAAATAAGAAAAATATTAGAACGGTACAAGGCCTAAATTGTTGATGAAAATGCTTAACCAGGGAAGTTCTTATAAAAAAGTCTACTCATCTTCAAAACAATAAGTTAAATTGGAATCATACCTTTATGGTTCAGCCAATGAAATCTATCAATAAGAAATGACGTTTCTTTGTAATATAGTGGATCTCTATTTAAGCAATATGCATGGAGGTTGCAACAATTGTCATATATGATATATGCAGGAGCTAAACCAAATAATATCAAATAATGTAAGATATGCAAATTGAATTCGAGGGGAAATCAGAGTTAGTCCTAAATCACAATTTATTTATTTGAATACAATATGAATACTTGCGAATCACACCACATAGATAAAGATGTGATAATTTTTAACGAATTAATTATAATTAATTGATTATGGGTTATTTCTAGCATATTATTTTACTATAAAAACTTGTATTTTTCAGATATTTAACTTATTGAATGTGGACAGTAATCTACGAAAAATGTCTCAGAAATTCAAAAGTGTTGTTTTTCTCATCAAAATTATCCTAATACCTCGATAGTTGATTTTTTGGAGAATGTACACTAGAGTTTAAAATTTAAAACAGAAAGATTGGGGACCAAAATTAGCTCTTAGGAGGGGACTACAAATTTCAGGTACCCCTGGGGAATTCCAGATGTGAGAGGAAAACTTTTTTTTACAGATGGGGGAGGGGCAAGCTTATTTTTCCCGTGTATCTATCCTAAAGCAAAATAACTTAGTATGATTTTTGTTGGTACGCGACTTGTGCTACAGTCGAGGGCTCCGCATGTTACAGGTAGGGAGGATAGGTTACCATCATGTCTGATCTAGATTGCTCACTATTTGTGGTGTGAGAATTACTGCCAACTAAATTGAATTCGAATAAACCGAAATCAAATAAGATATAATGAAGTTTGTTTTGTGTTAAAAATACACTCTGCCTTACGGGGTAAAAGCCGAGAGGGACCAAACTGAATCCTCAGTCAATATGTTGACTGTATAGTCATTGGAACAGCAAGCCTCTAGAAATAACTTCACATTTCCTAATATACTCTCATAGATTTAAACAGCATAAAAATACCTTTCTTGAATCGAGTTTTAAATATCGTGAAGGGTACATTAACAGATTCTGCAGATTCCATACACTCGAAACCGTAGCAAATACCTGTCAAATACAAGAAAATATGTTAAAACGATTTTTTTTGTAGAAAGAAGAAACTAAAAAAATGTATATGGTGCTTTGGTAACCACACCATTGAAAAAGAAACCCTCGTTTCTCAGAAAACTGTGAATAAAAGCTTGAAGATTTAAAATCGTGTCCTCAAAAAGTTGATAGTCAACTTTTTCATCATTAATAAATATTTTAGAAATAAAAATCTAGTCGGGTTTGCAATCAAATAGTTGTTTAAATTATTAATAAATTTTAATTTTACGTGGGATAATGTTTCTATCAGATTTAAATTATTTAAGTGGTCCGCTCTAAATAACCAAGGAAGTTTAAACTTCCTTAATATAACCTAAAATGTTTTTCAAAATGAGGAATAAATTAAATTGAGGAATAAATTAAATTGAGGAATAAATTAAAATGAGGAATGAATTAAATTATAGTGATTGGACACCCCAGGATTGCCTGGGATGAGTTCCACCAGTCCCTGACCAGGGACTATAGAGACTGGGCGTTTCCTAATATACAAACAAATACGAAGACAACACAATACACGAGAAAAACACAAACCACATAAACCCCACCCCCACAACTTTCAAATAACACAGCCTAAAGCATACCATCTCTAACCGGTGGGTCATTCCCGGTCTCAACAAGAGACTATAGGGAATGGGTGACCCATCGCATGCCTGCCCCACCAGGACCTGGTGTTTTATTCATGCAGGGTTCAGCCACTGCTTTGAAAACTCAGGGAAACGTTTCCCTTAAACAATCGACAAATTTTTATCATGTGAAATTTAGAGATAATTTCTTGATTTAAGTCATGCAAAATTTAAAAAAAAATATATCACCGTTTTTAAAAAAATTGACAAAAATGATTTTTGGTGTATTTTTTAGATTTTTGGGGTCCCATTGCTCAAAACAAGAATGGCACCGATATGGGTCAAAAGAAGCTCCTATGAGCCTGTAACATAATGCAAAATTTTAAAAAATATATAACACTATTTTCGAGAAAATGCCATTTTTGGACATATTTAGGCAACTAGAACTTTTTTAAAAAAAATAAAAAAGGGTTGGAGATATTATTAGTTAAAATCAAAATGCAAAATCTCAGAAAAAGTCATAGAGCGGTTAGAGAGCAAAGTGCATACACGGACAGATTTCAGAAAAATGTATTGGAGTTTGAGAAAAGTGTAAGACGAACGGAAGCATGCACAGAATTTTTAGTTTCCGTTGTTCGGAGAACCCAAATCGTCAGTTTATATAATAAGTGATTGATTGCCAAATTCAGTGCTTCTTACCACTAATCAAACTAGCATAACTAGTTTAGTTATGTAATATATAATTCCACTTACCATGGACACAATAAACAGTAAAAATTCCTGCAGTCAAATTTTTATGCGATACATAATTTTTGGTGCAGTGGTGCTCCTCCCGAGCCTTGTCCATCTTAAAAACACCACGCTCTCGAACAATCGGAAGATGTGGAAAATAGGCCATTTTTGGTGATATGGTGGAAGGAGCATCAGTTATCGGTGGGTACATAAATGGCCTCCGTGCACAGTAGATAAGATGATATACCAGTGGCTTCCATTCAAAAGGCATAGAATTTCCTGGCATTCCTCGTAAGCAGTGATAAAATAATGGAGATAACTGGCTTAACCTCTCCATTGTATTTGGACATAATTTAATGTCAGTCTTAAATATTTTTTCTATAAGAGAAAGATTTTCTTCTGATGGCTTCAGGTAGCTACAAACCGGTGAAGCCGTGGATAAAGTTTTAAAAAACTTTCTTATTCCTGTAGGAACCAAGGCTGCATCATAATTGTTGATAGTCCACAGAAATGCTTCATGCATTTGGCTATAAGAAGATAACCCCATCTTAAAATTAAATAGTTTAGCCTCCGGTAACTTTAATTGTGACCACAATCTCCGTTGGTCACGCAAATGTTTGTTTGGAAGGGCAATCCTCTCATCAAATCGACTAAAGAAAAAAAAAGACAAATTAAAACAATCAAAGATCTGGCAAATAAATATTTGCCAAATTAAAACCATCATTATTAGCTATTTTTTCCATTATTTTTTACATTCTCCGATCCTGGAGTGAGATGTAAAGAATATATATTTAAAAACATTGCATCAACCAAATTACTTGAAAAATTGCATTAGCATGAAATGTAGTAATTTTATGTAGTAATTTTATAGTAAAATAATCTTATTTTATCCAAATTACTTATATATATTTTCATATGAAAATAAAAACATAACTTGGGGTTAAAAATACCAGGACATCTCGAAACAAGTGCCCTGGGTTAGTGCACCAAAATGACTGTCCTTCCTAAATCTTAACTTAGTAAATAATATAATTATTGCAATAAATGATTGATTACCATCAGCAGTAGGGTGCGCTGCCAACTGTGCCACTAGACATAAATGCCTAGATCGGATTTGAACCGATGACCTTCCTAAATCTGCCAATCATTTATTACAAAAACAATCATTTAAATCACCTCAATTCATACATTTTAATATAACCTCAAAGTAGTTCAGTTAAATCAGGATAGTTGTGTTTCGGAGATGACCTTATTATTTTTATCCTATACATCCCCCTTTCTAGGGAAAATTGCTAAAAAAAATAGCAAAAGTAAATTCTTGAAAAACCCTGCCAGGGGTCATTCTCGAAAGTTTAGTCTTGCCAATTATCTCAAAAGAGGCCCATCCATTGGGAAAGTTTATTTACTAAATTCCGCGATTGTTAAAGTATATAGTAAGTATTTAGATGAAAATATATTTATAACCTCTCCTTCATCGGGCAACCCCACCTGAAAATGGAAATTTTCTGAATTTATCCTAATTTCCACAGTATGTTAAATTTTAAGCATCATTTGTATGCTATTTTTTGAATAAAATCCTTTTCTAATTTTTATTCCATTTTAATTTACGTTAGATTTATACTTTGATACCATAAATCTGAAATTTAAAAAATAAAAATTGTCTCTAGGTGAAAATTTCGAAATTTTTGCTTATGCCTAAAATTTTCCAATTCCAATTCCCCTTTAATCATAGGGGTGTGCATACTATGATATTTTTTGAGACCTATAACTTACCTATATCTTGGCACAGCAGTCGATGACTCTTCGTTTCTTGCAAAGAAATCACCAGAAAACTTTCTTTGGAAGCCTAAACTTGTGGCATCACACACAACTATCATTGGCTCTGAGCCACATTTTTCACACTCAAAGCCATTTTCGAAATTGATGTCGAGGAGTCTCATGTATCCATACCATGCAAGCCTCCAGTTGTCATAGTTGAGTAACTGTCGGAAATTTTCATTTCCAACATCTAATTGGGTGGCTTGCCAGGTTTTATAGAACCCAATAAGTGTAACTCTAAGAAAAAATACAATTGCCATTATAATTTAAACAGAGATATTTATAAACTAACAAATTTTAGAAATGCATTAACCCTATCCACCAATTTTTTATCTCACCAGTGAACTAAAGATGAACTCTGGCAACTTTTCCTTTTTAGTCATCAGCTTTTTTTCAAAAAATAGAAAATGTAAATCTGAGCTTGTAGGCGTATACTTTTTTTTATAAATCTCTAAAAGTTGTATCTTGTATGAAACAAAACAAAGACGAAAATTAGCATTATTCACCACACTATCATCATGCTTCATTTTATGTTGAGAAGTTCATTGAAAACCAAAAAAAAATCAATTCACCTTTACACATTATTATTATTTTGTTCCTTTTGAAGGGTTGTATTTATTGCCAATTTAACCTCTTAATAGCTAAATAAATCACTTCATAAGTATTTAATAAGGCAGTAGGAGTTTTAAAATCTGATTATATATATATGTTCATGTCAGGGAATTAGACTATGCATCAACAGATTATCTCTCCCAGTGGCGTTTATTTGAGGGGGCGTCTGTTAGAGGGGGTATTAGAGGGGTGTTTATAGAAAAAAAAATACAAAAAAGGGGTGTGTTAATTCGAGAGGGCGTTTATCCGATGCATTACTATTTCAAAAACACACGTTAGGTCACTGATTTCCTATGTGGCAGCATCAGTTTTAATAAATTAAAACAAATAAGATTTCAGGAAGATAAAACAACAAATCCAACAAAAATATAAAAAAATATACAGACAAGTTTACGGATTTTGTCAAAATATTTAAATGATCACTAGTTTTGGGCTTACATTTGGATATATAAGAAATAAGCCTTTTTTAATCACTTTTATCCGGGGTGTCTTATAAACGGAAGGGAATTTTTTAATTCCCAGAATCCGTCTAACATGGAAAATGGACGTAAAACTGTATAAGAAGAAGAATAAAAAATATATAAAATAAAAAAATTTGGATCTTCATTTTTTTTTCTATTTATTTAAGCTTGTTTGTTCTCTTAAAGGGAACCCTAGGTGATTTTACATTGTTTAGATCAGAATAAAGTCCTTTCGAAATAAAATATTATGCTTTTTATTTCGTCAAAACATCTTGCTTCATTCTCAAGATATATTCAATTTAGCGAAAGTGAAAGTTAGCTTGATGACATCACTATGTATTGCTCGATGACATCACAGTGTTTTAGCAGATATTTTTTTTGCTTATAACATAACAAATTTTAGAGATATTGATTCAATTTTTCTAAATTAACTAATAACATTTTTATCTGGTTTTTAAAACCAAATTAGCATCCTGGTTATAAGCACATGAGCTTGTGTTTGAATTTGGTTGGTCATATATTCAGGAGGCTTATATCAGTAATTTTGCCGTAATATCCAAGTATTCTAAAGGTTAGAAGAACTGACAATTTAAGGATTTTTGTTGATTTAGGCTACATTTTGTTGTAAATCCTTGTCTGCTATTTTGTATACCCAGAGTTAGTAAGGTACACACTATTTAATGATGAAAAGTTATACAAACCCATGGCCAAAAAGAAAGTCATGTTGGTAATGTCTTAGGACTTTATAGTCAATACAGAATGACTCCATATGCAATATATAGTCAGTTGCACCATCATATTCTGGATACACATTACATCCTTCAACAGTACATTTTAATGAGAACACTAAAAATATAAACACCATATACATAGCGTAAATCCTTGATAAGCACCATAGCATGTATTACACACTTAAGATATTCTTGGGGCGCTTTAAAAATTGAGGGCAGTGCTTAATCGAGGGTGAGGCTTAATAGAGAATTAGGGCATTATTTATTATAAATTACCAGATGATAACATTATTAATAACATAAAACGGCCATACAAAACACCAATTTTTTTGCAAAAGCTCTCCATTCTTTTCTACTTCTATGAAGCAGATTCTACACTTACTTGGACATTATGAATAGCACAGTATGCAGAGGAGTATGAACCTCCCCTTAGAAAACGACCTCCAGTCCTATAAATAAAAATCTACCGACCTTTCTATTACCCGGAAACACACACATGAAAATCAAAATTTTCTCACATTTTCCTAATTTTCGCGATAATTTAGATTTCGGGTATCATTCATAAGCTATATTGAATAAAATCGTTTTCTTGATTTTCATTCGATTTTAATTCATGCTCAACTTATACTTTGAAACCATGAATCCAACTTAAACGAGGTGAACATTTTGAATTTTTGAAATCATGGTTGTCAAAAAATGAGAATATGGACAGAGGATCCTAAAAAATCTAACCCCCTAAACAGATTACTCTTGCAATTCTCAGATTACTTGAAATTTTCTGACCTCGCCATAAAATTCAAAATTTCCAAAATCCAACTCCTCCTAACCTTAAAAGGGTGAATATATTACATCAACATTTTATTGAAGGGGCTGATCTGATTCCTATAAAAACAAGTTTGTCGAATATGCCATACTAAAGAGTTTGCAACATTATTCAACAGTTTTTTTTTTAATTATTAAAAATATCTTAAACTGATCTACAGTTATGCTGATTTAGATATTTAAAAAATAGTAATAAAAACAAATCTATAGATAATAGATTTTTTGTGACATCTCTAGATTTTCATAGTCTAACTCTCAAAAATATCCATATAATCAATTTTCACCTGCCTTATGGCATTTAAATTTTATTTTAAACCCTGGTTTTATTACTTACTCATAAAAATTAAAATGAATATTACACATTTCTAGAACTCCACATTTAAGTAATGAAATAACAGGTAGCAGGGAATAAAGAAACTTACTAGCACAATTGTAAACTGATTTATTGGTAAATAGCTTCAGTGGCTTCCATTTAATGGCAGGCAAAGTCAAAGGATCTCTTTGATCAATCAAGTGGTCCCCATTTAAGCACCCAGTTCTAAATACGTTACCAACAAGGACAATCCTTCTTTCACCACCAATTACTTCAAACCTGAAACGGTCGTTAACCCCTCTGGCAAAACTTGATTTTAAATCCTGTGGTATCTCTAGCGGAATAGCAGCGGTAGATACACAGATGTTACCACGTTGTATCTTTGGAATTGCCTTCCGCTCAAAAAATTCCTCTACACATGTTGGAATATTGTCAAGTCCATGTACATATTTTGTGTGGGTACAACTTATACTACTACAAGTAATACATTTTACTCTCCCTAAATCTAAGCCTAATAACCCAAAGTTCGTATCAACCACAACAACAAGTTTTGAGATGTCAAATGCAAGGTATGAAACGCTTGATAGTGATGAATTGCCAAAGTCTTCTTCGGCATCAATATTAGGAACATCAGAAAACCAACCTAGAAGTAGTTTTTGCAATATATATAAAAGAAAATTTATTAAAGATTAACTTCAGTGTGAAATATATCTTAGTCGGACAGCTCGAAAATCAAACCAATATATATATGATGATGACTGGTGGTGTTATTAAAGGGAATGCACACTGTAAAAAAAAGTTTTTTTTTATTATGTCATTAGGGGTAGGGGTAAAATGGTCATATCTTCAAATTCAGGTGGCTACCATTTTATTTGGACCAAAATGATGTCAGAACCAAGAAAAAACAAAAAAATAATATTTTTTTTCATTTTTGACGAATTGCACCCCCGTAAACCGAGCTTGCGTGTTATTTCCCAGCAAAAAAATTTTTTTTTTTTCTGTTTTGGAATATAGTCATGTTATATATCATTTTTTTGCATTTTTTCTGGACATTAAGACACAAGTAATATTTAATACATTAAAATGCTTAGTCTTAACATAATTAGGCAAATAAGAAATACTTATATTTCTTTTTGACCGATAGAAAGCTGTTAATTACCTAACGCACTTAGTGTTTTTGCCATTGTAGATATGTATTCCTGCCTATTAATTATAAAATAACCCAATGTACATAATATATACTTCCTTATTAGAGATAAATGAAGCAATTTAACTTAGAAAATGTTTTTAAACATAACAGAAAGTACAAAACAACAATATTAAAAATACTGCAGAAAATATAAATATTTTTATAATATTTTAAGAAATAAAATATAAACTAGTGTACATAATTACAGCCTTCGAATTTCAGTTTCGTTTTCCTCGTCAAAAACATTGCCGAGGGCTATACTCTAAAATAACATTTGCCTCGGCATCGCCTTGGCACGAAATTTTTCATTACAAATTTTAAATTCATTTGCTTATTTTTTTTTTTTTAGAATTAGCATGAACAAATTGACATGCCTACAACATTTACTTGTCAGCGTCTTTTTGCTTCACAATGAAAAGACCTGATTGGAAACTTTCCGGTAGTCGTAAATATTCGAAAAACTATAATAAAGTTTGCCTGACTACGGTTATTCTCACCGGTAGTGTGTAGTATGTATTGATTTATGCAGCCCTGAATAAAAAACCCTGTCTTCACGGCACCAAGAAGCAACATACTCTTTATTATTTTCCAATGAAGGAAGGTAGGTGGGGGAAGTCACAACCACCGTATGCGACAGCACAGATTTTTGATATCACAAAATTTCGTAAATAGTAAACTACTAAATTCAGGGTTTTAACACATGCGATTATACCTTTCCCTTTATGTTAGTGAAAATATATCTCAAGTAAATTCGAGTTAAGCCAAGTCAGGGGTATCTGGTTTTCGACATGTTTATATAATTTATGTTATTTTCCCGATTATGTGTTTGGCATATATGTGTACCCGTTGCATTTTAATCATCCCATTCAACATGCCAGGGGCCTGGTAACATAGTTCACAACCCAAGGGTTAATTCATACAGGAGCTCACTCTAACGATTTGCACTTTTAATTAACCATATGCAAAATTTTGCCATACAAATTTCCCAAACGAATCACGTGTGGGGACTGGCAAGTGACAACGAGAAGCCTAGTTCGAACTCAAATATCGAAAGTATTACTAAAATTGGTTGATAAGATGTCCAAAGCCCTAGGCCGGGAATTGTTTGTTTTAAGAAAAATAGGTAAATGAACACGATGAAAGAATACAGTTTTAAAACACAACTTTTTCCCCTATTACCATCTCCCCTTTGATGCGTTCCCCACTAATGAACTGTTCTTCAAAAAAATACCGGACTAACGGACATGAGGGATTTCACAGGTGATCTTCGCTGAAGATCAAAAAAGGTAATATGATTAAACAGTGCCTTACGCATCATTTTAAAAGCACATCGGAGTCTTTATCGGAAATTATTTTATAACAAGTTTCTATGGGCCAAGATTTTGCGAAATTAAATGCTCTTAAAATATTCTATTTTGACTGATTCGCGAAAGTAATTTCCTTCTAAAAATTCGATTTTATATTGATTTACAAACTTTTGCTAAATATGTCAAAAATTAGTTCCATCATCTGAAAACAAAAAAATTGCAATTTTTGGGAACTATTATTAAATTCAACTAGCGAATGTTCTGGGTCAGAACAAGTTATGTATGTATGAAAGGGGTTTTGCGGGATGAGGATAAATAACGACGAATTATTCTACAGTAAAACTAATAATCTAGATCAACATTTAGCAAATCTGTGTCTGAAATATCTTCATCGGATTTTTCGACATCACCGTCATCTGTTTTTTCTCCATCGCCAATATCATCCACGTCATCACTCTTATCTCTACCCAATATCATATTTTTTAACTGTTTATGTGTTACTTCAAGGGATTTTGCCATGGCGTCTAGCGATCTTTTATACTCCGGGACAATATCTTGTTTGCATTTCTCCTCTTCACTATCAATTTGTTTTTTAATGTAACTTTTTCGACAGACATCTTCCGACGTAAACATCTCTTTTGTTAAATTTAATAGAAGGGTGTTTGAATTATGAACTGCGTCCCTCGCTTTTGTTAGGCGCACCAAATTTTTTTGGACTGGCTGTCCACGACTTCTTCTCGATAGCTCCTTTCAACTTCGGGAATTTTACCATCGAGATTCGATTTCGTTGAAAAAATATCTTTCCGCTATTCAAGAATTGTTTGTCTCTCGAGGAGCCACGCTGTTACAACAAATCCTTGTATTTCTAATTCAAAAAGAAAATCGAAAATGAAGAAAAAAAATGCAAAGAGGATCTTGTGCCAGAATAACCTTAAATCGTTAGACGCCATGTCCAACTCATTAGAGGTGACGCACAAGCAGCTAAACCTGCTGTTGTCCGACGG
>JAUOBW010236655.1:0-12044 GCA_032360285.1 Lepidozona retiporosa | reverse complement strand
ATTTTATAGTGTGATACCGTGGCTGATTTGGATGAAATGCCGCGTCTTACATAACTAGCGGCATAACTGGCGGCGTAGCGGAATTTTTTTCCGTACATGGTTCGAAGTAACATTAGCGGTTCGAAGTAACATATTTAGCGGTTCGAAGTAACATATAAATCTATGTCGTAATCGGCAGCCGGTAAAATGTCAATCCTATCGAAAGCAAAAAAGCACAAAAGAATACATAGAGAAAAAGATCAACAATAAAGGTGAATTATATTTAAATTTAATTTAATCTTATCATATATTTAAAATTTATCATTTTCTAAATATATTTATATATTTATAATAAAACCATTTGGGAAACCATTATTGCTTAATTGTTTGTTTATCTATGAAGTCCCAGTGCTATTTACATATTTATCATATTTGTTATTTTATTTATAATTTATTTATTTATTATATTCTTTTAGCCATGTCCAGTCCTTTAGAAGTTGATATCGGTGATTATTTTGGGCTTCGAAAGTTTGTTTCTAGCACAAGAAATCCAGAAGTTGGTGAGTTCTTATAGTTTTGTTTAAAAACATGTATTTTAAAGTAGTAACATTTAATTAAATATATACAGGGTATATTTTAAATATATGTAATTATTATAATGCATTTTCGAACACACATTGTTTTTATTGTTCTAAAGTTTATTAAGTCATTTATCAACTTGAATCATGAATGTAGTTATAATTTTATTTATACAATTTATATAAGCTTATGGGCTGATACATATTAGGGATAGGTTATAACCGGAATTAAATATTTGTTTCAACTAGGTGAGCTATTTGTTTTGAGGGGATATCTGGGAAGTTAACCTGTATTTTACGGTATTATTAGACACTGTTTATAAGAACCATTTTATAAAAAGAGGCTTAACGTAAAATCCCAGATACAAGTCCTGGTTTATATCCGGATAAAGGCATTTTTGATGGGCAGGGGAACTTATAACCGGAAGGAATTTTATGTTCCAAAATAAATTTTTCTTAGATTTGATAAATTTTTAATTCGATCTTTATTTTTCTTATATCTATATATATTTTTTAAGGTTGTTTTTACACTTAAATATTAGGGAATGGGGTATCCGGGGTAGATTTTGCTTTTGAATTGGGGGGGCTATATAAGGGGGAAGGCTTTTATCCGTGATTTTACGGTATTTAATAAATAAATACAACATGTTACATGGGTATCTACCGTATAATCCCGGATAAAAGCCTCCCACGATATAAGCCCCCGAACACGAGTAAATAAAAAAACAGTGATGGGAAAATTCTCCAAAAAATATTTAGGCTGGGTGGACGATTTGCTTACTAGATAGAATGAGATTAATCAAAAAAGGGAACTTAAACACGGGTATACTCGTTCACTAAATGTATAAGCCCATCAACCGCCAATATAAACTTCTTTAGTATGAACCATTAGCTTATAGAAATTTACGGCAATTCTTTACTCAGCTAATATAATATTATTTTAGCTACGCCAGAAGAGAACCACGATAAAGAAGCTGATACAGGTATGGCACCCGTAACGTTTCATATGATACCCCGTCTCAAATACGAGAATTTATTTGTCAATTGTACCTATCCTGTGAAAATAAACCCAGGTGCGTTTGCTACACCCCTTTTTTACATATTTATCTAACTGACTTCAAGAACGTTTTAAAAACTGGGTAGAAAAGTATATCTTTTTTGTAGCAGGGTAAAATCTCACCCGTGACCGGGGTGCGTAGTGCGTATAGAAGTGCGTATAGATAATCACATATTTATTTTATTGTTTTTCATGCTAATTTTCAAAAATATTTGGAATAAATAACAATTTTCGCCTCTTTAAGGTCCAAAACGAAAAAGAAATGGTTACCAATTGTTTATGAAAGAAACTGCAGTAAGTATGATTTTTAAAATGTCATCAACTGGAACTGGTCCATATAATCAGCCGATATTTCAAAAGATTTTTGTCTGTGCGGTTCAATTCTTTCCTGTACAACCCCCAGGCAGGTGGGGATTCTACCCAAGGTTTTGGCCACAGGAGGGGGTGAGGATTCTACCTGAGAATTTTGCCCCGGTTAGGGGAGTGGGGACGACAAAAATTGCATATTTTCATAAAATACCATCATTTATCATTATTTTAAATAATTATTTTTGTAATTTAAATGCTCTTATTACACAAATGCACCACTTCTCTTTCAATTTAATGCATATGGGAGTCAGTTAACTGCATATAAATTAAGATTTAAATAATAAAAATAGTTACCACCCCGGGAAAATCCATTTGCCCGGGTGAGTCATAATTGAACTGCACATAATATTACGTTCATATCATGTCCGCACTTTGCCCTAAATAACCAAAGTACTAGTAGTAAGAAACTCTTTTTGACTTAAAACTCTTTTTGACTTAAAACGCATTTCTCTTTAATCTAGGGACTGTTTAAAAATGAAAATGGAAATACTCTCCGATTTGAAGAAAATAGTAAAGTTTCTTCTATTATGTGGAGAAAGTTAACTGACGAAGATAGAAAGGTAGTTATTAAAATTAATGGTAGAAATCCACCCTTCTTAATCAATTATATTATCGAGATATTATGTTATTTATATACTATTTTAATTTCCCTTACATAAATATAAATATCAATTGGAATAATATGTCATGTCCAAAATAGTCCATCCATTTATAAGCCGTTCGTTTTTCTCATTACTTTTCTGTAAAAAAAAATCGGGGCAAAAGGGATTGCAAATCGGGTCAGGGATTAGAAATCAGTGCAGAACAACATTTAGTCTGAAAAAGTAATATTGGCCTTAAAAGCAAAAGTAAAATACCTTAACGAGATTTATTTTTGCAGGAGATTAATTTTCGCGAGATTAATTTTTGCGGAGTTTTATTTTCGCGGATGGCAAAATTGCGATATTTCACGGAGTTTTATTTTTCGCGGATGACCGAATTTCAAAAATTTCGCGGAGTTTTATTTTCGCGGATCACATTCTAGCCGTCAATTTTCCCCGGTGGCACCACGGGGTGGGGACATCAAATGTTTTCCTATTTTCCCAATATATACATTATATTATATTTATCAAGTCAATGTTTGTAATTTAAATGCTATTTTTATACAAATTCATATCTAATTTTTCAATTTAATGCCGGGGCAATCTCCCATATGCCCGCGGTAGGGCTAAAAATCCGCGAAATCCGCGAAAATTAATCCCCGCGAAAATTAATCTCGTTAAGGTATCCTATACTTTTTAAAATTATTAAGTTGCGAAAAAATAGGGCTTTAGGAGTAATTTATAATTTAGGTTTACAATAGGAAAGCACAGTCATTATTAGAGGATTCAGATTGTGGAATTACTGAGAAAAAATGTGGGAATTGTGGGAAAGACTTCCAAGAGAAGAAGGACAAAGTCTTTCGATTTCACGTAAAAACATGTCAAAATGTAACATGCGACAAGTGTGGAAAAGAGTTTAAATCTATTGTTTTGTTACAGAAACATTTGAAAATACATACTGATAGCATTGTTTGTAACGTATGTAACAAACAATTCTGCAGTACTCAGGCGGTAAAAAGGCATATGGCATCCGTCCACACAAAAGAGGGATTTGCGTGCCATTGTACCAAAACGTTCTCCACTAGAGGCAGCTTATCCCGTCACGTAAAGACAATGCACTAAATTTTTCATATAATTTTTAACACATTTTAACACACTTTATATTATATTTTTATGCGATTTCTAATTTGAAATTTTCATTTAATACATTTTTCTCAATTAAATGTTTTGTTTTTGATGACATGGTTCTCCCAGCCTTTTTCGACACTGCTTCATTATTCTTAACATTTGTAGAAAAACTATGTGTTCGCTTTCTTGTTTGCACCTTTTCAAACGGATTGTTTTTGAGTCGCATTCCTTTGACTACAGAATTTCTTGAACCATTCGTTTTTTTTCTTCGCTTAACAGCCTCTGGCTGTACGTATATTTTTCCTCTCCGTGCCTTTTTGAGTGATGCGTTAGCTGTTACTTTTAAATTAGAAACCGACGAAACTCCAAAATTATGCATTGCACTAGATAATCTTGAAACGGGAAATTTTATGACGCGATCACAAAACTTAACTAATCCTTGTGCCAAATTTCGATCATTAGGATGGTTATCAAGTCGCTCTTCTAAAAAATTAGTAGCTCTCCGTAGATTTTGTTTAATTTCTTCTATGGAGATCGTTTCAAGATTGATCCGCAAAGGGGCTAAATAAAATAGGAATCATAATTATCACGTATAGATTCAATTATATGTCAGCATTTTTTTCAGTAAACCAGAAAATTCACAAAATTTACGATAAAATCTACATTGATTCCTTGGTAAAATTTTCTCAAACTTTTATCCAAGATGTGAAATCATATTCACCACATGATGGGGACCTAATTTCGCGATTTGAGAACCTAAAATATGATGATTCCACTGTTATTAGGTGCAATATGGTTGAAATTTGCAAATAAATGGTAAAAAGCATTAAAAACGAAAAATTAATCTAAAAAAAAAAAAAAAAAATCGAAAATGATTACTTGGAAATTAGACAGATAAATGGTGGATAGAAAATTATATAAAATAAATTATTAAAAAATTTAAACATTTTTTATATCACCACCTATCGAAAAAATGGCCGTTATTATAACAATTTTTTTCTAAAATTAAATTCGCAGATAAATTTTGGGAAAGTCGTGTAAATACCTGTATTTTCACTTTCACAACTGGTGAGTGTTTCATCATATTGGTGTTCACTAACTTGACTTTCAAAATCAACGCCTACATCATGATTGTGTATTAAATCGCAACCTAAATCACAAACAAGTATCTATACTTCTCTGTTAATTACTTTAGATTCAGGCGTTATCTGGTATTATTTTTGTGAAATTTGGTATTCATTTGGAGCAATCTGTGGAACAAGTTCCTTTAACGAAGAATTTCGTGCAGCTTTCGGTAAAACTACTTTAACCATAAGTTAGGGTGTGCAATTTTGACCATGAATTGCCATCAGATTAATTTCCTTAAAAAAATATTTTGAATAAAAAAATAACAATTTAGCGGACAAAAAACAAATATGGATCCTGGTCAGTAAATTATACATTTTTGACAAAATTGCTTTTTTTCTGTTAAAAGTGTCCAAATAAAAGATGTTTGAAACAACCAGAACAAAATTTATTAACGATTAAAGATTTATTTTGAAAATACATTTTTTTAAATTTATAAAACACAGACAGGTCTGTAAAATTACTTTAAGAAAGATTTAACGCATGAAACTTTGAGCATTAATTTTTTCAGTAGAATTTCTTTGAAAAACGAATGTTTTTCAAAATAAATTAAAATTTTACAGACCAAAAACGAAAATTAGATTCTGGTCTGTAGATTACACATTTTCTGTAAAAAATGTTTTATTTCCTGTCAAAAATGTTTCAGGTGTAATTTATGTTCTAATGACCAAATATAAAATATTTTAGCAAGTCAGAACTAGATTTATTATTGATTATGTATTAGTGACGTCATTATATTCTGGTCTGTAAAATATAAAATTTTCCAAAAAAAAATGTAAACATGTAAAATTACATTCCCTTCTTATAACCTATCTAAAAATATTTAGTTTTTGCTTCTAACCTCCAATCCGAGCAGGCCTAAAAATAGGAACAATTCAGTCTGGACTATTATAGAAATAAGCCTTGGGAGCCAGGTTGTTACAAATAATAATATGAAATTACCAGACTGCCTTACTCGATCATGGATACCCTCATAATATTCTATCTCCATTGAATTTCCGTTGGCAATTTGAGCGTACCTCTGTCTTTCCTTAGAATCGAGATAGGGCAAAAACTGGGCATTTTTAGATACTTCGAATGTCCATAGTATGTATTGATGCTTACAAACAGATCCATCCATACCTCGCTTGCATTGACATACCCCTATACTCATGTCTACTAAATATTCAACATCTAAAGAACTAAAACTCGGGAATTTAAACAAATTATCCCCAAGCTTGGTAATGCTGTTTAAAGCCATTTTTTGTAATTCATATGGCGGTATTAGGAAGCCAAGACCCTCTTCTTTCTT
Source organism: Lepidozona retiporosa (assembly GCA_032360285.1). Classification (NCBI taxonomy): domain Eukaryota; kingdom Metazoa; phylum Mollusca; class Polyplacophora; order Chitonida; family Ischnochitonidae; genus Lepidozona; species Lepidozona retiporosa. Next base: position 5,936 of record JAUOBW010236655.1, on the reverse strand, counting down.
TTTTTCTATCCCTTTAAACCTTCTACCGTAGCATCCATCAAATTTCCCTACAGCAATGCACAGTAGTTTCGTTTTGAAATGATCATTAAAATCGTAGACTAGTTTGTGAATCAATCCGTTGATATTAATCTCTTTTGTACGATTCAATATTTCATCTTTAATCACTAAAAATTGAGATTCGCATGCGTTATTTGTTTGGTTACCCCGAATACGAAGTTTCTGTCGGTAACATTGAGCCCAAGCTTGTCTGATGTCATACAGATCAGTAAGATAGTTGATAAGATTTTGATATTTCTGAATTACTGGATCTTCTATCTATAAAAATTCAAAAATAACATTTTAATCTAAAAACGCTGTTTCATTGATATTGGATTCTGTTTAAAAGAGTGTTGCATATTGAAAATTGTATTTAGTAATTTTATAAATGGTCATTAAAAAATCCATTTATTGTCACTTTAAACAACTACATAAGAACAGTAATTCACCGCTTATTTAATATTTGGATTTTTTGGGGACCGCTTATTCGAGGATGCACTTATTAAATTATTTTTGAATTCAAAATTTCGAGTTATGATGTCAAAAAAACATGTGATATTACTAATTCAGAATTTATATGAAAATCCGAGTTTTTTAATGAAACTAAATCCAGTTTGCGTAGGGATTATGATAGGATTTACTATAAAAACATTCAACGAAAATAAATAATATCTCGACTTGAATCGATTAAAGTTTCAAATTTGACGAAACACGTATTTTATAAAAATAAATACGGATCTAGTGAAATTTGATGTTTAATTGATTCAATATAATTTCATACGTACTAGTGATGACCTTAACACAATATCTCGAATGGTAAAAATATAAACAATACGAGTTGAATTCATTAAAAGTGGTAAATCCAACTCGATGAAAATTAGGTATTATTTAAAGATCGAGTTACTAAATATTCGCTATTTTAGGACGGCACAGAAAACTCTTTTTTCGTGACGTCATAAGTCGATATTTTTCTAAGTCGAGATATCTAACTCGAAGATTCTTTATTCGAAGTTTCCGAAACCTTGAAAAATCATGATATTTTATTGAATGTTTTATTCTACAAAATTATTGATTGCTATGTTCTTCATTTTCGGACTACGATTTTTTTTTGAGATTTTAAATAGGCTAATTGGGGAGGGGGCTTAAAAGAGGGACGCACAAGTGTGAGTCATGTAAGTTTTTGCTCCTAATGGTTATGATTATAAAATATATTTTTTTAAATATTTTAAATATATACCATTTCTGCATAAAGTTCGTCCATATAATCCTCTGTGTCAGCTAAAACAACCTTTCTGAACATTTGCATAATAAGAGGCCGGACTGATGAGACAATACCGTGCTTTAGATCAAACAACCACCTCCATACCTGGAAAATAAGTAAATAAATAAATAAACAACCAAGCAAGCAAAGAAAGAGGCAAGTAAGCAAGCAAAGAAAGAAAGAGGCAAAGCAGAGAAATAAATATTTAAATTAATGAATAAATGAATTGAAAAATAAAGAAACGAAAATATTATAAAAATTAATAAATATTGTCCCCAAATTAAATGGATGGAAATCGGAAAAAATGTTAATGTCTAAAAAATATAGTTAGGTTTATTTTTAGGAGCAATGCTTGCCCTATCCTAAGAGAATAAATTATTAATAAATTCGTAAATTCCCTTTGATGAAGGGATTTGAATGCTTCACTGGATGGTTGCATTTATTAATCAATAATTACTATCGATATATTATACACTTTTAACCAATAAAAACGTGCTTTCCAAATTGACAAGCATAATCGAAGTCTTTTTTAATCCTCTTTAATCCTAGGTGTTGCCTGTAGAATAGTATTTTAAAATAGATTACCTGTTGAAGTAGATGAAATGTACATAGTAATAATATAGCAGCAGGCCAGGCAGTCTGTAACGCATCCCTTAATTCAGAGCAATTGTCAGTCATGATTACTGAAGGCCCAACACATACTCCTTTGTTTGCAAATGCGTTGTTAGGTAAACATTCTTTAAACAAATCTAGTGCTTGCACTAATGTATCAGTTGTTTCATCACTTGTGATGAAAATACCAAGTGGTAACGCTCCTGCAACACAATATGTAACCATTACAAATACTCGTAAATCATACTCCTCCATTCCTCCACTCGCATCAAGAAATACAATATCTCCACTATTCGAAACCTATTAAACAAAAATTTAAATATGTATTTGACTTGGATGTTTTACGTATTGGTAATGCGCAGTTCAATTATTTCCGCTACCAACCCTTTCGGGCATATCGGGATTTTCCCCGGATAGGGAACAATTTTCGGGGTAGAGCCCCACCCATAGGGCACACAAACTCCGGTCATAATTTCCCACCCCCAGGCTAAATGTTAACTTATATGCAGATAATTGTCTCCCACATTCATTCAAATGAAAGAGAAGCTGTGGATTTATGTAGTAAGAGCCTTTAAATTACAAAATTACTGATTTAAAAAGAACAAAAGTTTCTATTTTGGAAGAATACATATGTTTTGCGGTCCCAACAGTCTAAATTTCAAGGTAGAACCCCCAGATTCCCGGGACGAAAAACTCGGGTATAATCCTCACAGGTTCCTGGTAACATGAAAGAATTGTACTGTGAATAATTGTGTATACCTTTAAAAACTCCATAGTAGCGTTACATAAAATATATCGTATTTATTGCAAAAATGCGCTTTTTGCGCAAGCTCGAAAATGCGCGAAGCGCGTATTTCGACGCGGTCGCACATTTGGCAAGAGCTGGGTGCGTATCGATTTCCTTACCCGATTAAATCCTACTACATCACCTGAAACATCAGTTAGACCATGAAATGGATAATCACATAACAGAAATGGATGGTGATGTCATATTATTTTTTTTTAAATCTTCTTTCAAGCATAGCTTGAGAACCGTTTGAAAAATTAAAAAAATTATATGATAATTTGTCATGCTCTTTCATATGAACCCAACTTCATTTTACAGTGTGGGATCCCTTTAATACCAGAGTATGATATTACGGATTCTTATATTTGGCTTGCCAACAGGCAGAACGCTTGCTTGCGCAAACCTTTAGAATAAAATTTATTTAACGAGTGACTATACTCTCGTGTGGTACCTAAATAAATACGTAAATTAGCTCTTTATGAAACTTTATGATACATTTTTAATTCAATACTTAATTCTGATTGTATTGGACAATAACACCTTAAATATTTAATACATATCATAAAAGCTACATATGAGTGCACCCGCGTATAAGCTCAACACTTATCTGTTTAGTAGCAATCCCAATGATATTCTTTATTTTTTTTGGATAACAAAATTGTAATATATTTTTATTAAATTATTAGATAGTTTAGGTTTATTGAGTTATACTTGCGACCATTTTTGAAATCATTATCACTATAACTACTTACAGTACCATCTGGGTCTGAAGATCCAGCTCAATAGCTATGTTATTATAGATTTCATAGAGGTATTCTTGAAAACCTAATATTCTATCACGTGTTTCTTAAATTTTTAATAATTTTCCGCCACGGTTATGTTCCATAACCCTTCATAGAAATACAGTATTTCCTTAACCATACTCAATTTGATTATATTTACTAAAAAAAAGATCTCTTAAAGAATGGGCACTAATTGTTATTGATTTATAATTCTTACCATCTCGTGTACACGCTTCATCAAAGGTGTTATAATCACAAGAATAAACGGGTCATTTTCTGATGCATTAAATTCGTTGAACTTAAAGGTGTGTTCACCAGTTTCCTTGTCAGTAGAATTGTTTATTTTATCTATAACTGTTTTTAAAGTTTTAAACATCGTAGATAAGTCTTTTGATCCATATTTTTCTTTTTTAAATTCGGTATATAGTTGGTTAAAGTCTCTTCTCCTAGGTGTGAGAGAGCGATCTGCAAATTTCATCTGGAAATCATCATTGTTAATTGATTCATTTCTCACACCCTTGATAAATTGACGATATGCTAATCCTGGTGTAAATCCCTGTGTTTCAAACATATCTTTGATCCGTAAACTTAACTCACTTGGAATGTCTTTAAAGGTAAGAGCTTGGAGTCCAGTAATTGTGTGATTATGATTCCACTCAATTTCAATTATACAAGAATATTCAGTAAACGGCACACGTTTTAATTTAATAGATAAACTGAAGGGGCAGTCAGTATTTTTTAGTCTTTTAGATGGTTTCATGTTAAGGACTTGACTGGGATTCATGGTTGGTTGATGGTGGGTTTTATGGTGGCAACGGAAGTAGTAAAAACATGAGAACTCACTCTTTTCACTAGGTTTAGAAGGGGTGCGCTTCCGAAGGGTTTCGTTTGTTCGTTTTTGATATTGTTGAATAAAGTTCTCAATATCCAATTCGCTTTTCAGGTCACACTCTACGGTGGTTTTGAATTTAGAAATATTTCCTTTTACCATAACAATGTTATACTCCGTTTCATTTAGAGGGAATATTTCTTTAACACATGAACGCAACTCTTCAGTATTTTCAACATTTCCAAATTGATTACGGATATTATGCAAACATGCAAAAGCAGACATTTTATCAACCATATTTTAACCTTAAGAATAAGAATAAGTAAAATATATATCTATACAATAAAATGAAAGTATTATTTACAACGATAAAGAGATAAAAATCATTCCGTTATCAAAAGATAATTATTTTTACGATCTACTGTAAATAAAAAGTTTTATATAAATACAAAGCCATTAACATAAAATCAAAACAATAAAAAGAATTCTACTTCCGCGCTTTTATAAGTGCATTATTGTAGTTTATAAACAAAGGAAAATATTTTATGTTACTTCAAACCGCTAAAAATGTTACTTCGAACCGCTAAAAACTACCGAAAAGTAATGTTACTTCGAACCGCTATGATGTTACTTCGAACCGCTAAAAATGTTACTTCGAACCGCTAGTGTTACTTCGAACCATGTACGGAAAAAAATTCCGCTGCGTCGACCAACCTAGGTCGGAATAAGAGGCAGGTGGCACATAATTTCCGTATTTTTTTTCCGAATTTGATCATATTTTGGCTGAAAATTACGGTGTTTTCTCAATAAATACGTTCGGTCCATATAAATTCACATTTACTTGTTTGTCTCAATGTTTATGACCGGGATTGTAGGTATTTAACAGAAAAAATAATATATTTGGTCTTTTTGTCTCCAAAGTGTATACTGAGTTTGTTATCAACAAACAAATCACAGAGATTCGAAAGATTTCTATTCAAGCCGATGAGAAAAGTATACGAAGTCCTGGGATCGAGGAAGGTAAACACCCAGGGGGTACAGTAAAGCCAGTAATAATTTTTCTTGATTTTTAAACAAGTGGCTTATAAGAAAGTAGTAAGTGATTCCAAAGAAAGTTTACTACTGATAGTTTTTGGCACAGTTCACTGTCCTTTACTTTATTATTCCGAGACTACACATGGTTTAGAAATAGTCGCATTTCTAATTTTCTAATGCTGCATTTTTACTTCTTGTCTGATTTTGCTAGTTTTAAGGTTGAAAATTTTTTTTTATTCGATATTCTATAATACTTCCTGTTTTTTAAATTACCAGGTTTGGAAGTCTTTAAAAAGTCTAAGTATACTCATATATTATAAAGGTTTATAATTTTTGAGTACTGAGCTAATTATAAACTTTCATACATAAACCTATATATATTGAACCTCCTTGATGTAATTAAAATCAGATATCCCTCCCCCAACTATTCAGGTCTCTAATAGACGCCACTACTAGTTAATTGTTCGAAAATTTTCCAACCAGGTCGACTGTGATCGTAACGCAATATGATAAAGTCATCATATAATAATGTCCTCAAAATTGAAATACCTACGAAAGGCTAAGAGAATATTAGACTAGTTTAGTCTGTCTTCG